>CAUYRH010149673.1:0-79319 GCA_963574655.1 Perodicticus potto
TAGTGATTGAGAAAATGCTATGAAGGCTATCTCTCACAGTACGATCATAATGTTTCTGATTGTATATGAAGCACATTCTGCCCTATGATTGCACCAATGTACACAATTATGATTTAATAAAATTATTATAAAAAAAAAAAAAAGAGAGATTAAGTGAAAGGGAAAGGATTGGAGAGTTGGGAGCTCCTGAGGGATGGGGATCTTTTCCAAAGGATCCTGAACCAGACTCTGCGAACATACAAACACCAGTAGAGGGCAAGAAACAAAGAAAAGCACTTCTTCAGCTTCTACTTCAGAAGAAGATAAAAAGAAGAAGAAGAAACCCAGTCACTCAAAAGAAAGATCCTGACCACCTCCCGCCTCCTTCATCTCTAAATAGCATCTCATTGGGGATTAGATTTCAACTTGTGAACTCTGGGAGGACACCAACATTTGATCATACTAAGAAAAAGAAGTATCCAATTTTATTTTATTTATTTTTTTTATTTTTTTTTTGTAGAGACAGAATCTCACTTTATCGCCCTCGGTAGAGTGCCGTGGTGTCACACAGCTCTCAGCAACCTCCAACTCCTGGGCTTAGGCGATTCTCTTGCCTCAGCCTCCCGAGTAGCTGGGACTACAGGCGCCCGCCACAACGCCCGGCTATTTTTTGTTTGTTTGTTTTGCAGTTCGACCGAGGCTGGGTTTGAACCTGCCACCTTCGTCATATGGGGCCCGCGCCCTACTCGCTGAGCCACAGGCGCCGCCCAAGAAGTATCCCATTTTAGAGATAATGGAAAAACACTCTAAGATTATGTGACATGGTTTTATTTCATCGTCATGTGACCACAGTAATTTTTTTTTCATTTCTTTTGTTGTGATCAAAATACATAACATTAAGTTTAGCATCATAATTTTTTTATCGTATAGTTATTGGTATTAAATACATTCATAATGTTGTGCATCCATCTCCATAAACTCTTTTCATCTTGTAGAACTTAAACTCTGTACTCATTAATAATTGTCCATTCTGCCCTTCCCTCAGCCATTGGTAACCAAGGTTCTTTTTTCCCGTATCTGTGACTTCAACACTACTCTAGGTACTTTATAAGTGGAATCATATATATGACTCGTTTTACTTAGCATAATGTCCTCATAGTTTAGTTGTAACATATTACAGAATTTGTTTAAGGCTAAATAACAATCTATGGATAAAATATGACTATTACATTTTGTTTATCCATTCATCTGCTGATGGACAGTGCTGCTGTGAACATGTATGTACAGATATTTGAAACCCTGCTTTCAATTCCTTCGAGTATATAACCAGAAATGGAGTTACTAGATCATATAATAGTTCTATTTTTAAGTTTGTGAGGAAGTGCCATACTATTTTCCCAGAAGCTGTTCCGTTTAATATTCTAATTTCTCCAACATTTGCTATTTTTCCCTGTTTTTGATAGTAACCATCCTAATGATGTGAGGTCATATCTCATGGTAGTTTTGATTTGCATTTCTCTAATGATTAGTGATGCTGAGCATCTTTTCATGTGCTTATTGGCTATTTGTATACCTTGCTTGGAGAAATGTCTGTTCAAGTTCTGTGCCCATTAATGAATTATGTTGTTTGATTTTTTGTTGTTGTTAAGTTTTAAAGGTATTAATCCCTTATCAGTTATATGATTTGCAAATACATGGGTCTTTTTGAAACTTTTGAGATACACAAAAATCTAGAAACATAAAATCCACATGGATGGAAACAAATTGAGCCCTCCCAACACCACCAAAAAGCAGAAAAAGGTGAATTTGCATGGGTGAATGAAAAAGGACTCTGTTGACTGTGTTTCTTGGAAGTGAAATAATGGACTGTAACGGTCTCTTAAAACTTTCATAGTGACTCAGTATTTTCTCCCATTCTGTGGATTGTCTTTTTTTTTTTAAATAATACAAAAATAATTTATTTCTTCAAAATGCTCCTATCTTTCTGTGGCTTTTTATTATGATTTCAAGATACGTTTCTTATAAATATTGATTTACATCCTTCCAGAATTTTTTATTTTTTATTTTTATTTTTTTTAATTTTTATTAAATCATAATTGTGTACATTGGTGCAATCATGGGGCACCTTCCAGAATTTTTATATGCAAGTGTTAACACACTTTTGGAGTATAATTTTATTTATTTAACTGAACTAAATTTATACTTATTTTTTCTTCTTTTTTTAAATTTTTACATATACATGTGTTAGGTTTCAACTTTTTGCCTTCACAGAATTTAAAAGGCTTAAAATTTAATAACAATAACATTATTTAAGATAAGGACTAGAAACAAAAACTACGTAAAGAATGAAGAAAGATAAATACATTCAGAAAAGAAAACAGACGATTACTGCATCGAAATATTAAGCAATATTAGTAATAATGCCAAGAAAGTAATGTTCATGAATTTGCATGGGTGAATGAGAAAAGACTCTGTCGACTGTATTTCTTGGAAGTAAAATAATGGACTGTAAAAGTCTTCTAAAACTTTCATAGTGACCCAAGTATTTTCTCCCATTCTGTGGATTGTCTTTTTATCCTGTTGATGGCATTTCTTAGTCTGTTCCTGGTGCTATCACAAAACATCACAAATTGGGTAATTTATACATCACAGAAATATATTTCTCATGGTTCTGGAGACTGGAAGTCTAAGATCCAAGGATCCAGCAGACCCAGTGTTTCTGAGGAGTGCTGTCTGCTTCCAAGATGGCACCTTCCTTCTGAGCATATGAACGTTGTGTCTTCACGTGGCAGGAGGGACTACAGGAGATGAATCTGTTCCCTCAATCCCCTTTTATATAATGGCCCTAATCTGCCCTCATTACTTATCTCTTAAATGTCTCTCCTCTCAATAATAACACACTGGTGACTAACTTTCAACATAGGAATTTTGGGAGACACATTTAGACCCTAAGTGTGTTTTGATGTACAGATTTTTAAAATTTTCATGACATCCAGTTGGTCTAGTTTTTTACTTTTCTTGACCCTTTGGTGTCATATCAAGAAAATTACCAAATTCAGTGTTTTGAAGTTTTTGCTCTATGTTTTCCTGGAAGAGTTGCATTGTTTTAGATCCTACATTTTGGCCTTTGATTGACTGAGTTATTTTTTGTATATGGAATTAGGTAGAGGTCTCATGTATTCCTTCTGTATGTGGATGTTCAGTTATCCCAGCAAATTTGTTGAAAAGGCTTTCCCCTTTGAATGGTCTTGTCACCCTTGTCAAAAATCATTTGGCCTTATACATAAGGGCTTATTACTGGGCTCTCTATTCCATTGGGCTGTCTTTATGACTGTAACACACTGCTTTGATTACAGTAGCTTTGTAGTAAGTTTTAAAATCAAGAAGGATGAGTACTCTAGCTTTATTTTTCTTTATCAAGATTGTTTTGGCTATTGTCTATTGAGAGTCTATAGGAATTTTTGAATGAGTTTTTATATTTATGCAAAAAGTGTTGGTAGGATTTTGATAGGGATTGCATTGAACCCACTTTTTGGGGGTTGTTTGATATTTTTTTCTTGCTGATTTACTTGAGTTCTTTACAGATTTTGGTTATCGACCCTTTGTTTGATGGATAGCATGCACATGTTTTGTCGGACATATAGCATGCAAATATTTTCTCCCATTTTGGGGGTTGCCTATTTGCTCTAGTGATTGTTCAGTAGGTAGTGCAGAGCTTTTTAATTTAATCAAGTCCCATTTGTTAATTTTTTGTTGTTGCTGTGATTGCCTTTGAGGTCTTCCTCATAAATTCTTTGTCTAGTCCAATGTCTGTAAGAGTTCTGTCAGCATTTTCTTCTATAATTCTGGTAGTTTCATGCCTTAGGTTTAAGTCTGTTATCCATGATAATTTTTGTGAGTGATGAGAGGTGAAGATCCTGATCAAATCTTCTACATTGGCCATCTAGTTTTCTACTGTTCATTAAATAGGGATTCTTTTCACTAGAGTATGTCATTGTCTGCTTTGTTGAAGATCAGATGGCAGTATGAGGATGGTTTTATATTTGGGTTTACTATTCTGATCCATTAGTCTGTACCTCTGTTCTTGTGCCACCATGATGCTATTTTGGTTACTATAGCCTTGTAGTATAGCTTAAAGTCTCATAAAGTGATACCTCCAGATTTATCCCTTTTTGCTTAAGGATTGAAATTTCTTGTTGACAGTACACAGTGTCTATCTTTGTCTTTATTTTTGTTGATCTAAGTCAAATTGTATCTGCAAATAAGATTGCAACCCCTGCTTTCTTCTGATTTCCATTTGCCTGTAATGTTTTCCAGCCCTTCACCCTGAGTCTTGTTTTGTCCTTAGAGGTTAGATGTGTTTCATGAAGACAGCATATAGTTTGGCTTGTGCTTTTTTATCCATTCAGCCAGTCCATGCGTCTTCAGTGGGCAATTCAAGTCATTCACATTATTGAGAGAATTGATAAGTATGATGGAGTTCTGTTTGTCTTATTTTGTGAAGGTCCATTGCTTAGTTTTATCCCTTACGCCATTGTGGAAGCGAAGCTTTGTCCTTTGATTCCTGGGTGTCTTTACTTTGCTGGTGGTCAATTGTGATGGTCAGTGTGAAGAATGAGACTTAGTACTTCCTGCAGAGCTGGTCTTGTTGTGGTGAATTTCTTCAATCTTTGCATGTCAGTAAAGATTTGATTTCTCCATCAAGTAAGAAACTTAGTTTTCTCCATCAAATAAACTTAATTTTACAGAATCCTGGGCTGAAAATTGTTTTGTCTAAGAAGGTTAAAAGTAAATGACCAATTTCTCTTTTGGCTTGAAAAATTCCAGCTGAAAAGTCTATTGTCACCCTGATATTTTTACTTTTGTCATTAAGAAGTTGCTTATGCCTGGCTGCTTGCAGAATTTTCTGTTTCATTCTGACTTTGGCAAAGTTAATTGCAATGTGTCTAGGAGATGCTATGTTTGAATTAAGTCATGCTGGAATTCTGAAACTATCTAGTATCTGAATTTCTGAGTCTCTAGCAATGCTTGGAAAATTCTCAACCATAATGTCTTGAAGTAGAGTTTCATGTTTTTAGGCCTCTGCTTCTCCTTCATGAATCCCTATGATTCAAATGTTCGTGCATTTGGTGTCGTCCTATCTCTCATTTGTGCTTTCATTTTCTTTTTTCCTACTTCTTTGAATGGTTGGGTTAGTTCAAAAGTCTTAATTTCTGAGAGTCTTTCTTCTCCATTACTGAGAGTTCTACTCTATTACTGAGGGGGTCTACTGTGTTTTGAACCTCCTTGAATGCCTCTTTCAATTTCTTAAGCTCTGCTATATTCTTCCTAATTATGTCTGGATCCTCAGTGACTTTGTTTTTAATTTCACGTGACAGTTCCTTTTGGATTTCATTTTCCGTCTTCTCTATTATGTTCATCTTATTTTCCATCCATTCTCTGAATTCTATTTTTGATATTTCAACAATTTCTCTGTCTGGTATTTTCAGCTGTACCTCCCTTATGATCTCTTGGGGAAGTTGATCTGCTCTGATTTTGCATGTTGCTGATTCCTCTCCATGTATATTTCAGTTTATTTATATATTAATATACTTTTAAATCCAGAATGTTAGGTTGTCCCTAAATTGTGGTTAAGTAATCTAGTTTGGATCCTTTAGGCAGTACTTAGGACACCTGTTTGAAAACTAAAACTGACAGGCTAAAGTCAGATTCAGAGGTCCTAGGATGTGGAGCTCGCCATTCCCCTGTATCACTGACCATTCAAATGGGCTGTTATTTATACCTATGGCCATTCTTGCACACAACTTCCCAAAGCTTCCTTATGGAGCTGCAGAGTGTGGGGGTCTTGGACAACCAGCCTTGCTTTCTCCAAAGCAGGTGGAGTGGGGCTTGGGCAGCATCTCTAGGTAACCCTTCTAGGCCAGGGCGGCTCCCATGTAGTGAGCCAAATGCCACATTCAAAAGGCTGAGGTTTTCTCCAGAGTCCCTGCTGCAATAGATTCCAAATGCTGTGGCTTTCACCTGGGTTGGGGGAGAGAGAAATGCCACTTGCTGTCTGCTTCCTGGGCTTTCCCAGAGTGGGATTGCCCTTTCAAAGTCAGCAGGAGGGGAGCTGGGGGCTGAACATCATGGTGGAGTGCGCTGGGCACAGATGCTAGACAGAGCCACTCTAGAGGGCAGGGAAAACTCCCCCTCCATCATGAGGGAGACTCAGAAGGGACCCTGCCTTGTGAATGTTAGTGTAATAGTTGAGCCACAGTTTCCTCCTACAGTGTGAGGCAAGGCACACTCAGTTCACTGGCCCACACAATGCAGAGGTCCCTCAGAGTTCCCATTAGACACATTGGGGTGGGCAGGGCCTATCTCCCTTTCCTCCCATGGCCAGCTAAGGATACTGCTGGTTGCTGGTGACATAGCAGGTGGCCTCTGCAACCCTTCTTCCTTAGAGTGCTATGGGAGCTGGGTAGGGGCCAAAGCTCCTTTGCCTTTCTTATGCTTGCGGGTAGGGCAGCTCCTCCAGGCTTTCTGAGCCAGTCTAGTGCTCCAATTGTCCTGTCAAACAGGCCTCGGCAGGAGGCAGTCTGTTGGGCAACTCAAGAAAGAAGGGTGAGGCTCGGCACCTGTGGCTCAACGGGCTAAGGCGCCAGCCACGTACACCTGAGCTGGCGGGTTCGAATCCAGCCCGGCCCGCCAAACAACAATGACAGCTGCCACCAAAAAATGGCCGGGTGTTGTGGCGGGCACCTGTAGTCCTAGCTACTTGGGAGGCAGAGGCAGGAGACTCGCTTGAGCCTAGGAATTGGAGGTTGCTGTGAGCTGTGATGCTACAGCACTCTATCCAGGGTGACAGCTTGAGGCTCTGTCTCAAAAAAAAAAAAAAAGAAAGAAATAAGGGTGATGGGCAGTGGCTGCAAGGCCGTTGGAGCCAAAATTTTTCACTCTTCTGCGAGGCTATATGGGGATCCAAAGGAGGATATTCCTAAGTGTAGCAGAACTTGGACTTACTGTCCTTCATGGTACTCTTGTTGGGGGTGAGATATCCTGTGTTTCTGGGCTTGCACCGAGCCCCCGAGTGGGGAAGGGGTCCCCTTGCCCTTTTATTCTGCTTTGGGCTCCACCAGCATGATCCACTCCATAACTGTCTTCTGTTCTCTTCCTTCCTCTTTCTTGTACTTGTCCTTGCAGTTTGTCTCGGTGGGATTGCTAAGTGCCTTGATTTCTTTTTCTTATGATCTACCCTAACTTTCAGCTACTCTGATTTTGCTTCAGTCCAATTTTCCTCCTTTGGGATGGGAGATTCTGATGAAAGTTGCCTCATCTTGCCCTCATACTTTTTTCTTTCTTTCTGTCTTTTTTTAATGTAGGCATTTAAGACTATGAATTTTGCCCTTATGACTGCTTTCACTGAATCCCACAGATTTTGATGACTTGTGTCCCTTTTATCATTTAGTTCAAAGAATTTTTTGATTTCCACAACGTATAGTCATCATACTGGCCAAAAGTAACAGAAAAAGGAATTCCTACCAACTGTAACATGCAAGCATCAGGTAACCTACAGAGGAAAACCCATCACACCAATGGCAGACTTCTCAACTGAGACCTTCAAGCCAGAAGGGGATGGCTTCTCAAACAGAATAATGAACAGCCTAGAATTTTGTATCCTTCAAAACTGAGTTTCTCAGAGAAAAAAAAGTCTCAGAGAGGCAAACATTGAGAGAATTTGTCAAGACCAGACCTACTTAGCAGAAAGAACTCAGATCTGCATTGTATACTGAGCAGCACAGTAGACACCAACCAATGTAAAATCATACAAATGCTAAAGTTCAGTCCAGATACCACAGTGGCTCAAGAGGTAAACCAAAGGAGTAAAGTTCTAATCAACAGCATGGGCAGAAATTCACTCCATTTATCAATTCAGTTGAATAGATTAAACTTCCCTCTTACGAGATGTATGCTGGCTGGCTGGATAAAAAAATACAAGCCAGGCATCTGCTGTCTACAGTGAACACATCTAATCCACAAGGATTCATTTAGACTCAAGGTGAAGGGATGGAAAATAATATTCTATACAAATGTGAACCAAAGAATAGCCATTATCAGCCAACGTAGACTTCAAAGCAACAAAAGTAAAGAAAAAGGTGGTTATTATATAATGACAGGAAGATATAATAATTCTAACTATTTATGCACCTAACACAGGTGCACCCAGATTTATAAAGCAAATCCTAGTAGATCTAAATGAAGTGATAAATAGTAAAATTGTGATAGTTGGGGACTTCAGCATCTGACAGAGAGAATTGTACAGGTCCTCTAAGCAGAAAATAAATAAATGTGGGACTTAAGTGACACTGTAGAGCCAATGGGCCTGAAAGACATTTACAGGACATTCTGCCCCAAAACTACTGAATATACACCTGGAACGTTCTCTCAAGACTGATCACATCTTAGGCCATAAAACATGTCTCAACAGATGCAAATGAAACAAAAAAAATGGAAATTATGCTATGTATTTTCTCAGACACAGTGGGATAAAATTAGAAATCAACTCCAGCAGAGATACTCAATTCCACACGAATTCGTGGAAACTCAATAACCTACTGCTGAACAATAGTTAGGTCAAGGCAAAAATTAAGATGGAAATATATTACATATTTAAAAATAAAACAAAGAGCTTCCCAATAGCTGAACACGTAGAGGTTCCTGAAAGGTGGCACGCAGGAAGGTTGTGGGAACGTGTGCCTCTCACCCCAGACCTTGTCTTGTGTATCTCTTCATCTATGTCTGTTGTAATGTCCTTTATAATAAACTGGTAAACATAGCGTAAGAGCAAAATGACACCAGAGGCAACTTCCTTGAGAACAGAATGCCAGAACATTACAGGATGGGATCTGATCAGTTACCTTTGCAAACAAAAGGAGGTATAAATTGCTCAAAAGAAAAGAAATTCTGAGATTTCTCACAGTCATGAAAAGGGAAAGATCTGTTGCATACAAATTGTATACTGCAGGATGAAAATTGCCACTGGAATAGACACAAGAAAAAATCAGAACCAGGAAAAGGAAAAGAAATATTTCAAGGACATTAAAATTGTGAAAGAAAAGAGTTATGACCCTCAATAGAAGATAAAATGGAATGAGGAAACATTAACAAAAAGGACATTCCAGGATAGTGACATTGTAGAGTTCTGACAGCTGAGAATACAATGCGAAATTCTAAACTGGAGAAGGAAAAAACCAAATAAAGAGTGGACACAAAAAGTTGACTGTACTGTTTCAGATCGTCTCCTGCTATGGTTATGTGGTTATGATCAAAGTCAGACATCACAAAGTGACTTAGAACTTGCCTTCCAGAAGGCAAGAGATAAGGGGCTTCATTTACAAGACAAAATGAATTTTGATGTGTTTTACTTAAAAGATAACAATGAGATTCTTTCTCAACAACTTTCTAACACTGACGGTAAATTCAGTAGCCTTTGCGCTCCAGTGAGTAAGATACCATCTCATTGGAAAGACAGTGGTTTTAGAACATGCGGAGACCTAAGCCAAACAAATGTCAAATGAAGGAAATGGAATAAACACATCAAAATGAACATGGTAAAGTGAATAAATACATTGGAAAGCAGGCATCTGTAGAGGAGACATTATCTCAACTACAAAGTGAAAGTATGTTTGCTTTGACAGGAACTACCTGCTGCTGACAACAAGGCTGGTGGTGAAGAAAAGACAGTCATTATTATCTCGGACCAGTTTCATGCTATTGTGAAATTCCAAGCTGAGAGTAAAAAGCAGAATCTTCTGCTGGAAGAGAATAATCAGGAGAATGTAATTCATCAGTGAATAATGTAATCATTTAAAAGAAAGACTGTATCAACATGAAAACAGAAGTAGCAGCGAGGCACCTTCAGTAAGAACTGATAACCCTAAAATACCACCTATGCCAGAGGCTTCACTAGAGGTTATGTTTCCAAATTAATTTAGAATATGTGACGCAAGATTCAAAGAGGAAATTAAATCAAATCACGAGTCAATTTCAGGAAGCACAAGATTGACATGATGTGCTGAGAACATGCAAGAGCACACGCAGAAGCTTGAGATGGAAAATTCCAAGTTAAAAGGTACAGTCATTTGAAAAAGAAAATATGTGTATATATGTGTACATACATACATGCATACCATGAGATACTACTCAGCCATACAAAATTAGGTCTTTGGCAGCAACTTGGATGGAGCTGGAGGCCAGTATCTTAAGTGAAGTAACTTAGGGATGGGTAACCAAATGACATGTTTTCTCCCTCAGTAGCGGGAGCTAAGCTATGGGTCTGCAGGGACTTACAGAGTGTTATAACAGGCATTAGAGCCTCAAAAGGGGGAAGGGTGGGAAGACAGTGAAAGGGAAGGAGGGCTGAAGTTACTCATTGGGTACAATGCATACTTTTGGGGTAGTGGGTACACTAAAAGCCCAGACTTCACTACTTTGCAACCTATCCATGTACCAAAGCTACACTTGTGCCCCCTAAGCTACAGGAATAAAACAATAAGAAGTCAGACGGAACTCAGAATTAAAATATCTGGAATCTGAACTCTCTTAAGACAGAAACCTCTCAAAAAGACTTTGATGAAAACCAAACTTGATAAACATAAGCAATTCTATTTAGAAAAATTAAAAGTTAGAAAACCATTGACAAACAAGCTAATGAGGTGCTAGCAGAGTACAAAGTTTCTTGTGGAGAAACAGTAGAACAGATCTTTATCCACCACTCTTCCTACATGACCAGTCCTTTTGTTGGGGATATTAAGATAATATTTTATAGTTCTCAACAGAAAATATATTCCAAGAGGAGAATTAGTGATCTCTACCCTAAGCCCACAGACTTTACATCACAGCCTGGAGAACTACTTGACCAAGGTGCAGCAGAAGTTGGAAGAAAATGTAACTGGAGAACTGGAAGAAGCTGCTGCTGACTTGGAATTTCGATCCTATGGAGCTTCTCCTCGGGATCTATTGACATATCTCAATTTTAAAGAAAAATTATAGGAGCTGAAAGATAATAAAACTGTATTACTGGGCCATTTACATGAAAAAATAAATCAACAAGGACAGAAAAAAAAATGGAGATAGGGATAAAACTGAAACAGATGAACCCAACTGTATGTCAAGTGAAAATGTAATCACACTGAAGGAAAAATATAACTAATGTAAATAACTTTTGGAGCTGGTATTTAAATACATACCTTCTTTCAGGTATAGCAGGAGGAGAGGAATGTCAAGCAAATTCTGATTTTTCAGTAGGTCTGACTTTTAAGGTGGTGTGATTGAGGCAGTTCTGAATTTATTTTAGATATGTTGTAGGATTGAAAAATATGGTAATATTTTGGGGAGCCAAAGCTCCCACTAGAAAAAAAGGAATTATGGATATAGGCTAGAGGAGGCCAAGGGAGTTGATGGGAATTGGAGAAATCTGTAAGAACTCACGATTCCTAAATAACGTGTATGTGTTCCTGCTGAAAGAGGTTGGAAACAAGGATATCCCAGTAGCACTAAGTGACCTTTGCCTGTAATAGTGCTGCTTTCTCCCCTAAAGGGAACCAGGACCCCTCAGAGGAACAGCTGACTCCTGGGCTGAGGCAAGGAGGGTAAAGATGCATTTGAAATATATTTTTATATCAGAACGTAAGGAAGTGCTGAAAAACAATTTTTTTTAAAAAAGAAAGAAAAGAAAATAGAAAAGTGAATGTCAAGGGGATAGAGAAGTGGTTCCCATTAGCTAAATCTAGGTTGAGTTAAGCATCAGTATAATTAGAGACAGTAACCAATTAAGAACAACAGATGCTGGTGTGGATGCAGAGAGAAAGGAACACTTGCAGGCTGTTGATGGGACTGCAGACTGGTGCAGCCTCTGTGGAAGGCAGTATGGAGATTTCCTCCAAGAGCTAAAAGTAGACCTACCAGTTGATTTTGCAATCATGTTACTAGCTAATTACCCAATGGGGAAAAAGACATTGCATCATCAAGATACTTAACACTCAAATGTTACAGCAGAACGATTCGTAGTGGCAAAGACATGTCAACAACCCAAGCACCCTTCAATGCAGGAATGGATTTAATAGATTATATAGTACATAACATTCAGCCTTAAAAACAGATGGAGATTTTGTGACTTTTTCAACAACCTGGATGGAATTGGAGGCTATTTTCCTAAGAGTACCTCAAGAATGGAAAAACAAACATTGCATGTATCCAGCACTAAATTAGAACTAGTAGATTAACCCCTGTGTGCTCATATGAAATTCAACTGGGGTCAGGGAGAAAGGGGTTGGGCAGATTCATATCCGGCAGGCACAGTGCACAGTTATATGGCACACTACTAGGGTGGGGGGCACATGTACAGATCATACTTTAACCTTGCAAATGCAAACTGTGGAATCAAACTGTTTATACCTCCACATGAACCTGAAACAAACAAAAAAAATAGAAGACAGTGCGTTCATGCTGGTAATAAATAGGTAAGTAAAGTAAGTGAGGAAGAAGGAATGCTCTCGCTCACAGGACAGTGACGAGTTCTGACAGATAATGTGGCAAGTCATCCCTTTGTAACCATCATAGTAAAGACTGATTCAGGCAAGAGTCATTAACGTATGCTAAATTAGGAGTCAGTTTTGATGAGGACCAGGGTATTTACATGTCTTGAAGTGCTACTCAGACCCTCTTAGAAATAGCAGGGGAAACATAGTTACTGGTCAGCAGAGAAACCACGTAACAACTTGACCGGGTGGTGGTGGGGGGTGGGGGGGTGGGGGGGGTGGGGGGGTCAAAGTGAGTGTTACCAATGAAGGGCAGATGGGCCTTGTGTGCCCAAATTGCTGTGGAACACTGTGCCTGGGATTAGGTAACTTGAGCATTACTATGAGAAAACATTAGGCAAACCCAACATAAAGGATCATTCTATTTAAAAAAGCAGAGGGCTTAACATATTGAAAAAATACCATTGTCTTGAAAGAGAAAGAGAAGCTGGGGAACTGTTCCAGATTAAAGGAGATCAAAGTGATGTGACAAGTGCAACGGGGGACCCTGGGCTTCATTCTGTACTGGAGGGGAACATGCCTTACTAGACATTATTGGGCCAATTCCTAAAATTAGAACGAGTGGTTAGCTCAGATACAAGCATTGTATCACTGTTTCCGCTTTGCTTTTTTTTTTTTGCAGTTTTTGGCCAGGGCTGGGTTTGAACCCGCCACCTCCGGCATATGGGGCCGGCTCCCTACTCCTTTGAGCCACAGGCACCACCCGCGCTTTGCATTATTTTATTAAGGCTGCTATGCACCTTAGTACACCAGTCTTTGTATAGGCATCTGCTTCCATCTCTTTCAGTTAAATACCTAGGAGTGGAATGTCTGGGACATTTTTTATATTTAACTCTTTTAAGAAACTTGCTGTGTTAAAGTTAAATTTCCTGAAGTTGTTTACGTTTCCTGTTCTTAGAAATCAACCTGGATGTAGTTAGGAGAAGAGCATAATGCATGCAACTTAAACTCTCACAATTTCTAAAAAGATAAATATATACATATATAAATACACACATATGTATTCATACATATTATATATATACACATGTATGTATATATAGCGAGGAGGAGGAAGAGAGGATAAAATAAATGGAGTAAATGTTAATGGGTGGCATATCTGGGTAAAAGGTGTATGATGTATTTGTCCTTTTCTTACAGTTTTTCTGTAGTCTTGAAATTATCTCCAAATAAAAAGTTAACCTGTCCTGGACATTAAAGAGCATCTTCTAGATTTCTGAAGGTGAATATTATGCTGTTAGAATCTGTGTGCACTGCGGTGTATTAATACCCCAGTTCAGACAGCACTGCCTCTGGAGCAGCGCCGTGCTGCCTGTCTTCATTTCTGTGCCCCGGAATTGCCTGAAATGACAACAGATTGTCAAGTGAAGCTCTTTTGCTGAATCAGTAGCCGAGTTCCCCGAGGTAGACCTCCAGATCTGTGCTTTGTCCAAATTTCTACTTCTTAGCAAATACGAAATATATGGTAGCTCTCAACTGAGTTTATGAGCCTTCAGCTTTAAAAATGATACTGTGAAAATGGAAATGGTTACTGTTATGAGGAAAAGAAACCCAGAGAGACGTTAGATCCCAGTCGTTTTAGCTTCAAAACTATTGAAGCTTGAGTTGAATAGATAATTTTATAGCATGCAGGAGGAAGTACGATCTCATAAATTTCTCATTTCTCTCAGGTCTACAATTATATATAAATTTACCCTGGAGGGTTGTGAGGTTTTGCAGAAGCTTTTACCAACCAATGCCTACAGTTTCCTTAGAGATCTTTTAACGGGATATTCACCGCTGAATAACATCTACACACAGCAGGTGCCAAAGAAATGTTTACATGTTTTAAGAGACATTATCTATGTATTATTTTTCGAAGTTGAGTTGAATGTGCCGTTACTGGTCAAGTATACCTACACATGTTAACGCACATCCATTTTACCTGCGATTCCTACACTTTTGGGGAATGATCGATTTACTTCCAGTAAGGTCTCTTAAAATATATATACATTTTTTTGGTATACCCCACTATTTACTTGTCTTCCTCTGCAGAATTGTTTACTAGATGATTTCCTAAAGACCGATTCCAAATTAGGTGCTCAGAATGTTTAGTTTAAATGCCACAAACCCTATAGTGTTCAGAGATATTGTTTTCTGGTCACTCAGTCAACATTACAGGCGGTAGACTCTTTGAGGACCAACCCCCTTGTGTGACGTTTGTTTTCCTTACTTTCAGTGTTAGCTTGTTAGCTGGGATATTTTTGTAAGACAATGAGCATGGATGGCATAGGTGATCTTTTCTTGTACTTTATTTTCTTATCCCCCGTCCCTACCTCCTGCCCCCAAAATAAGGCTCCAGGAAAAGATTTCATGGTTAATAATTTGGAGAGATGTCTGACATGGCATCACTTCTGGGAGATTCCGGGTGCTCATGAATAACATGCTCTGAGAAGAATATTAAAGTTTACTTAACCTGTTAAAAACTTTAACCCAAAGTTAAAATTGACCCTAGAAAAACGCATTTTAAGAAATGCTGATTAGCATCGTGAGAAAGGCTAGGACTTGGTGGAAAGCTCTAGATTAGGAGGAACCGAAGGAGGACTTTATAAGGCATTTCTAAGTGGTGTAAGTTCTTAAAACATAGAAAAAAGTGGTCTTTCTTAGCATCACCTTTGTGTCTATTTAAGGAAGTTATTTCTAGATTCTATTTGCTACAAAATCTTCTCATATAGAACTTTTTCTGGCAAGCTGATAAGACATTCTAAGTGCCCTTTAAGCTGTTATAGATGGCACTTGGCAAAGGTGGATAGGGGCCAAAAGGTATTCCAAGTCATAAAAAGTAGACGGTAAAAAGTTCATGGACTGGGGTGGCCTTGTTAGGGATCCTTGAACACAGCTGTGCCTTGTCATCTAAGGATTTCTAGGAAAGTCTCACTGCCCAAATTCTCTTCCCCCTTCCAGGGGACCCTCCCCCAACTCATTTGTACCCCAGAAGCTCCTTCTTAGGCCATCACAATTTTTTTTTTTTTTTTAACTACCAAGTCCATCTGAAAAGGTGTGAGCATTGGTTCACACTCGCCTGGGAACAGGAGGAGCCTGTTCAGCCACTCAGCCACCAGCCACTCAGCCTGGTGGAGCTGAGATCTGCAGCCTGCTGGCGGCCTCCACTGCAGTCATCTGCCACCCAACCCACCCACGTGAGGCAGCCTTGTGCTGGCAGGGGCTTGTGAAAACTGGGAAATAAGTCCCTTGCTTCTCTATTTCTCTTCTGTTTCCAGTAATAACAGGGTGTTCATGTTTTTATTTTTGTCTTTTAAAACTCCCATTTCTTCTATAAATCCCTCTAAATCATTTCAGTGTAGTACTACATGTAACAGTGGGATATAAGAACCATAAAGTATTGAACCTGAAACTACATTTGAATTAAATAATTGTGACTTATGTTCCCTTTGGCATCTCAGTATCCCCAGGCTCCAGCGCTTGCTCAGCTGTTACGACCCCCGCGAGCCGGTGTTCCTGGGAGAGCGCTATGGCTACGGGCTGGGCACCGGTGGCTACAGCTACGTCACAGGAGGAGGAGGGTAACTATGCTTCCTGCAAGAACTCTGGATATGAACATCCCTTTCCACTGGAAATGTGGGTTCGTGGCACTGGGAGCTACACTGATATGGGAGTGCTCTGTGAATGGTATCCCCTTACTTTCATAGGAAAGTGAACTCTGTATTTGCTAAACATAAAAAGAACTCAGAGTAAAGAATATTTTACCCTTTGAAGAAACTATATAAAAATATATATATGTCTACTTGGTAAAAATGTCCCTGTAGTAATGATGGCTTCTAGGTAGACAACTTGTTTTGATTGTTTAAGTGGAAAAGAAAAAGTGTGGTTATAGATTTTAATTTCAGAAAATAAGACATTAGACTTTTAAATTATCTAGTGCTTAATAAATCACACTTGGGAAAAGAATAGTGTAAAAGCTTAGACTTGGGCAATTAAAATGATATTTGTGTAGGATTTACAGGTTTTTAAATAAGTTAAAAATCAATATTTTTAAATGAAGCATCTGCCTAATCTCCTATGAGAAAAGATTTTAATTTGATTTATATGAGCAAATCAATTAAGCAGTTGTCTTTTGCATTACTACTATATCTTTATTATTGGAGTATATAGGCAGAATAGTAACTTGTTATCAACTATAGTCATTTAAATTCATTCAGCAGATGTTTGTTGAATGTCTGCTGTGTGCTGGGAAACGTTCTAGTTTGTAATTAGTGGTTATAGACTTCAGAAGGGCTAGGGCCTTGTATTTCTACTTTGCAATCCCCTACCTTAGACTGAGTCTTCCAGGAACCTGCAGGATTCTGAGTCATATTGCAGAGGCTCTGGTTGGTTCAGGTGAGCCAAGTGGGTGGTGGAGGCGGCTCTTCTGTGGTGATAACCAAGCCTACCTGAGATCATTGGTAGCAGGAAATGGGAATTTAGGGAGGCCTATTGAACAAACACTAGAAGAGCAAGGCCAAAGAATGTTTTAAAAAAGAGGTTGACGTTGTTGCAGCCTTACTTTACATTAATGTGTTTAGCTTTCTTGGTGAGGAGTTGGGGCTGGTTAAGGATCAGGTCAGCATGTGGCACCCAGTGAGTGAGGCCTTTCCAGTTTTGAAAGGGGCCTTGTTATTTGTGTATGGGTGTATATATTTTATAGCATGGTGGTGTTCAGATAGTACTTTGAACATAGAGGTGACTTTCTGTGTCATTTCTGAAAGCAAACTATTTTGTTGTATTCCTAGAGTATTAGATTCAGCTATTATTTCTGAGACTGTTACTTCAGGCCTGCTGAAACCTTGCTTGACCTTCCCTCACCAGCTTTGCTTTTCATTACTTCAGTTCATTCAGCTACCTAGAGTATGCTAGGTACTGGGAGTGCACAGATGGAAACTAGGTGGCCTCTTCCCTACAGGAGCTCACAGGCTAGTGTCAGTTTTGCAGAATTGTCACTGTTCCCCTTCTCATGCCCATAGAAGGCTCTTCCTAACCACCAAGGTGGCACCTTTAACTTCTGTGTTCAAACTCAACATCACTGCTGGATATTTCCCACCACCTCTTAAGTTTCCCATCTTAAAACTTCTTCCCAGCACGTGCCATCCCCTTCCTCCCAGCAGGACGTCTCACTGTCTCCATGCCTCAGCCTTCTGCCTTCACCTACCCCACCAACGTCTCCAGTAACCCTGCCGTAGGCAAATCAAATGGATCATTTCCAGTCTATCTTATTGAACCTCTTAGCAGCCTTTCACAGTTGACTGTTCCCTTGAAACGTCCTTTCTCTTGCTTTCCAGAGCACCATCCCGTGCTGGTTCATTCCTGTCTTTCTCCTCACACATTCTCAGTTCTGTCCATTCTTCAGCGTTGGTGTTTCCCAGGCATCTTTTCTAGCTTCCCTCCTCTTCTGTGTGTTCTCCCTGGCTGATCTCATGCACCCGATGGCTCGATGCTGAAAGCACCCACATCTCCATCTCCAGCCTGGAACTCGCTTCTGACCTCCTGCTTTGCAGATCCACTCCCGTGACTCACAGGTACTTCCTTATTTCTCACCTCAGTCCCCAATTTGGTTTTCTTCCAGTGCCCCTCCCTCAGGGAAGACATCAGCACATGCAAGTTGATTCCCCGGGAGTCTGAGTCAGCTCTCATGCTTTCCCACCTTTTCCCACTCCCCTGCAATGGACCCGAATTACTGGGTCGCGTCAGTTTCATCTCCTGACTAGCCCTCCCGTCAGTATTTCTCTCCACCTCCAGTACCATCATCCAGGTCAGCATCACCTCTTGTGTGTGAATTCCTGCCACAGACGCCTGCTGTCTCTGCTTGTCTTATTGCACGGCACGCTCTTGTCCACACCGTAGGCAGGTGCACCTTTCTAGAAGCAGATCTGATCTTTCCTCTCCCATCCTCAGTGCCCCTTTATGACTTTCCCTTGCCTTTATTTTTCCCATGGGTGTAAACCCTTCCCCACTTTTTGATGTCTAAAATGATGGGATCATCCAGATTTCGACAGAGGTCAAGTTGATCTGGGATTAGGCCTCAGTTTTAATCACCTCTAGTTCATCTCATCATCCCTGGGTGCTGCTGAGGTGCTCACCTTGAGGCTAGACTGCTTTTCTTCCCCCTGCCCCAGACCCCATTTGCCCCTGAAAGTTGCCACAGCTTGCTAGTCCCCTAGTGAAAATTCTTCTCTCTAGAAAATTTCTTCATCTAGGCTTCGTGGCATCTACCTCTTTCCTAACAATTCCATAGATAAGTAACATTTTTCTTTTGTTTGTACTTTTCTTTGCCTATTGTGATAGGAAAGTCTTTTGCCTCCTTTGATATCCTGGTTGTAAATAGAACGTCTCCCATTGCCTTTAATAGGATGAAGTCCACAAACCCACCAGGGCTTACAAGGTGTCTGATGACTTGGAAAAGGCAATACCTTTCTGGCCTCATCCAACCATACCCTCATCTTAAGGAATTCTTGCTGAACTTGTTTCAGTTTCTCATGAGTGCTATTTGTTTTTCCTTCCTCCAAGATATGGCTGGTCTCTACATAGCGTTTTCCTACCCCACTCTCTGGCCAGTTCCTCCTGTTCTTTTAGACTTGATATAGCTATCATTTATTTACTCTTGGAAGCCTGCAGCCCAGTCTAGCCTCTCAAGTCTGGGTTTAGCGTGTTCCTAATGTGCTTTTTAGCATATTGCGTAAACTACTGTCATTTAATTGTCCATGTATTGTCCTCTCTTCCACTTAAGTTGTGCATTATCTGAAGGCAGCGCTTTTGGTTCATTCCTCATTATATACCACCTTCCAAGCATAGGGACTCGGTTTTGTTCAAGGTACGGCAAATAAATGAACACGAGCAACAGGCGATAACTTCACACAACTGACACTGACCCATGAGATGTTCTGCCTTTAATATTTTATAGCACTTTTACAAAAATTTGGGAACATTCTCCATGAAATTGTCTCTTACATCTTTGTTAACAGCATTGGACTTGGTGTTGAAAGGTTTCTCTGATATTACAGGAGAATTTTCTTTTTTCTTTTTTTTTTTTTTTTCTACTTAGGTTGGTTTTATTTTTTATTTTTTTTATTAAGTCAAATACACATAGATCATGAATCATTTATGCATATGTGGGGTGCAGTGTGTTGATTTTTTTTTAATACAATCTGGCAAACATAGCTTTTGCCTCATTTACATGATTATTGTGTTAAGACATTTATGTTCTACACTTGACAGATTTGACTTGTACCCTCGCAATATGCTCCATAGGTGTGGTCCCACCTTTTACCCTCCCCCCTCCTGTCCCTCCCCACTCCACAGGAGAATTTTCTGATGCTCTGGCTTGAAGAACTACACAGTAGCTGATAAAACCAAGTCGTAGACCATAACCAGCATTTTAAAATAATTCAGTATTGAGTGGAATAGAATAAAATGTAAAGTATCAGTGCATTCCACATCGTAAGGGTAAATATTGTTCTGTGGAAGGAATTTTTGTGTCAGTTTTATATGTACACACATATACTCACACACAAAACACACATAAGTCGTTGTCATGTGAAATGTATTCCTTGTTTTCTGGATGTGGGTTGCAGTCAAGTTTTTGAAAACCACCGCCTTCACCTGCCCTACTCAGGCCCCACTTGTCAGAGCCCAATCAGACGCTTGGGCTCCAGTCGTTTATGGGTTGGTATTCTGTGTTGTCTGGAGAGACCTTTGCATTGTTTGAATCCAACTGTCTTTTACAGTTTGTTGCTTACTCCATGAAAGTTTGGGTATTTGGAGAAAATTAGTTGAAAGATTGTTTCTTTATGAAAATACCTATTTACATATATGAGTTTGGGTAGGAAGTTATGCTCAGGGTACCTCTTTAGCAGCCATGGGGGCAAATGACTGCACCAAAGTAGTATGGGGGCCAGTGTCCTTGGACGAGGCTGCAGCTTACGCAGAGACAGCCCCGAGCTGTTCATCCAGTGAAGACCCGGAGAGGGTGGGTATTTCTCCCCGCAGTACCTTCTTCATGGCATCCTCATCTTTGGGTATGTTCTTGAGCAAGTCTCAGCCTCCTACTTCAATTTTCTTATTTTAAAGATTTGCATATTGTATGTTAAGGGAAATCAAGTCATTAATCATGTAGTTGTTCAACACCTTTTTAACACTTTAAAGTCAGTGGTTCTGATACTGAATTGGTGGTCTGCTATCTGAATTTCTAGCAGAGTATCTCAAGAATGGAAGAAAAAGTATCCAGTGTACTCAGCCCTACTGTGAAACTAATTTATAGCTTTCATATCAAGGCTATAATCCAATTATATCCCAAGAATATGGGGAAAGAGGATAGGTAGGGGAGGGGAGGGGGGAGGATGGATGGAGGGAGGGTGATTGGTGAGACCACATCTATGGTGCATCTTACAAGGGTACATGTGAAATTTACTAAATGTAGAATACAAATGTTTTAACACAATAACTAAGAAAATGCTGTGAAGGCTATGTTAACCTGTTTGATGAAAATATTTCAAATTGTATATAAAACCAGCACATTGTACCCTACAGTTGCATTAATGTACACAGCTATGATTTAATAAAAATTTTAAAAATGTAAAAAAAAAATACAATTTCAAAAAAAAGAAAAAAGAAAAGTTAGTGGACAGAGCAGACCAGTGTTCTTTTTCGCCATAATACAACTGGTAAATTTGCCTTTTTGGGGAGGAACTTCATTTAGAAAGAAGCTGTCAGCAAACTAATAAACAAGTGTTATTAAAGGCTCATGGGTACTTTATGTGAATAATTAATGTCTGTTCTATGAGAGTAGGCAAAGTATAAAATAATTACTAATTACAGTTAGTGAAATTAGTTTTCATAGACAGCAAGGATCAACTTAAAAGTCCTCCTTTACCTTCTCACTGTAATAGATGGCTGGCAAAAAGAGCATCATTCTTATTGTTGACTGTCAGGGCACATCCCCCTCACATAGGCCCTTCTCCTGGGGTCAGCATGGCAGTCAAGCCCCGCATGGCTGACTCGGTGCAGGAGGTGCAAGGTGTATGGTCCAGGAGGTTTCCACGGAGACAGCAGACTTTCTAAGTGAAAGGAAATTTGTGTTGGCTTTTCAAACTTGTGGCTTTCCTTTCTGTGTAGTTGACGGGACTTTTTTACTTTTTGCACAGTCCTATTTCCTTGTATCATCTCAAGGAAAGAGCTTCTTTTTTTCTCTTGTCTAGTCAGGGGCTGAGAGCGAGCCTTCGGTGCCGCTGTGTTCTCGGTCGTTGGTCAGTAGCACTGGGTACGCTGCACTGAACCCATCCCTCCTAGCTACATGTGGACTCCGTACTTTTAGATCTGGGATTGTGTTCAAACTCTTTGTCCTTTTTCCCTTCCCTCTAGACTGATGGATAAAATGCTTGCTTCCTTCTGGGAAGAATGCAAAGATAGCTTCATTCTCGCTTGTTTGATACATCAAGCTTTTATTGAGTGCTCGCTGTAAGCAAGGCCTTATGTTTGGCGATGGGAATACGCTGATGAATTTTAAATAGTCTTGCCCTGAAGAAAGTCTTTGAGACTGAACTTGTGTGCCATGTTAGCCCCTTCTTCCTTTTCAGATTTTGGGCCATGCATGATATGCAGAGATTCATTTCTACCATAGGACCCCAGAATGGAAACCAGAAACTGATCTGTATTTTAAAAAGAGGAGAATTTGTTGTGGGAACCTGATATGAAAGTATTGGAAAGGGCCAGAAAATTAAAAGAGAACCCAGTGATCAGTAACTCTAGAAAGCTGCTATCACTAGGGCAGGAGAAGAGAGTGAGTACTGTTCCTGGCACCCTTGTGCAGCATTGCTGCAGCCGCTGCTGCTGTGGGGCCATAGCCCTGCGTCTGAGCTGGATGCAGGAATGGGCACCCCACATGCTCTGCTGCTCAGTGCTGACTCTGTGGGGCCCTGTGGCTGCCTCCGTCATCTGCCTCTGCCCTAGAGACCACCAGCGCCAGAAACAGATGGCTTCCCCCAGTGTTGAGCCCCTTGTCAGATGAAAGGCAAGGGAGGCTGGAAAAGTTTGTTTGAAAGTTTCTAGCCTCCTGCAAGGTTGAGGAGAGCAGAGAAGAGGATGGAATGGACCAGGGTTCTGCCAGAAAGTGCCTGGCATGCCAAATAGTGCTACGACACTATTTCAGACAAAAAAAAAGTCCTGTACTCATGGACTTCCTTTCTTCTGCTCTCCCTGTGTCTTTCTATCAAAGTTATCCTGAGGAAGCATCTATAGATTGGAATTACTTGCACACCGGGTGGTCTTTTTCAGTTAGATTTGATCTCACTGTCAGTCGTGACATAGCCGAGTAAGATACCTGGTATTTTAGGGCCTATTTACCTGATGGGAATGTTGGCAGATTTTGTTACTGATCTCATTGAGGGTTTTAAAACTAAAGAACTATTCTCATTTTCTATAACAGCTCTTAAAATTGAGATTTGTTAAAGGATACAAAACTAGAGCTGGATAGGAGGAATAAGTTCTAGTTTTATACCACTCTAGGGTGACTATAGTTAACAATAATAGCTTTGATTAGCCAAAAGGAGGCTATTGAATGTTCCCAGCACAGAGGATAAATGTTTGAGATGATGAATATGCTAATTACTCTGATCTGATCACTTGTGTGCGTGTATATATATATATATATTTTTTTTTTTTTTTTGAAAGAGTCTCACTATGTCACCTTCGGTAGAGTGCTGTGGCGTCACAGCTCACAGCAATCTCTGACTCTTGGGCTTAAGTGATTCTCTTGCCTCAGCCTCCCAAGTAGCTGGGACCACAGGTGCTCGCTACAACGCCCAGCTATTTTTTTGTTGCTGTTGTCACAGCCACTGGCGCCATAACGACTGTGCTACGGCCTCTGACCCAGATCTCTTGTATATTTTATGTATCAAAGCATCACCATGTGTCCCATGAACATGTACAATTATTTTTATTAAAAGAATTTCAGAATTCTATACATTTAGAAAAAGGGATTTTATTCCCATGGAGAGCACAAGAACATTTTCTGCAGAGTAACTATTAAACAGAAAAGGCTACTGCTGTCAGCATCTTTCGGTTTTATCAGGCGGCCTCTGAGCTACAGTTCTTTATTCACAGTAAGGGTCTCTGGAGCTGCTCTCACTCCTTTCTCTGTCTGCTCTGGATCCCACCAGAATGGTCTTCAGCAGAGAAGCCATCCGGAGACTTCTGTCCAGCAAGTGTCGATGCTACAGCAATGACGCTCCCGATGACATGGTCCTGGGAATGTGCTTTAGTGGGCTGGGAATTCCCGTGACACACAGCCCTCTCTTCCATCAGGTGAGAAGATGGTTTTCATTCCTGCCTCGCAGGGAGTGGGGGGCATGTTCTTCTCCTTCTCCCTTAAGGATTCTCCTTTCTCTTCATGTCTCCTGGATCAGTCCTAACAACTGTGTTGACAGCCTCCAGGAGGACGTCCTCAACAGACTCCTGTCCTCTCTGAGGTACCTGCTGCACCTGTCCATCATGGAGATGGAAGACAAAATGTCTCGGAGACCAAATGGTGTCTGACCAGTAGTGTCTTCCTGTGTATGGCCAGTGAAAAACTGCCCTTTTAAAAAAAATTTTTTCAGTTAAAAAAATTGACATTTAAAAATCATGGGATGCCATCTAGAAATATATAGGACTAATCTAATATTATCTTACTTGACCACCACACATATGTAATTCTACACTGGCCCTGATTTTTAGACTGTCTGTCTGGCAGTCTTGTTACTGGCCTTTTTTCTCTTTGGTTGCTATTAAACTGAGGGGCTAAAAATCTATCAAATTTATCTGAATAAGCTTATATTCTAGGGGTCGCGAGAAAGGAGAGATGAGATGATGTTTGCCAGGAATGCTTAGTACTTACAGCCTCACCATAGTGCAGTTCGGGGGTTAGAGAAGGAAATCCTTCTGCATGATTTTTAGTATGTTTTAAGAAGCAGGTCAGTGGATTTTCTTCTAAGAATAATAGTGGATATACAGAAACTGAAAATAACCATAGACCCACTTCCCTCTAATTGTCCTCCTTTAAGAAATTTAAATCTTTTCAAATTTGAAATGTATAAATGCACGTGTAATTTAAAGTCTCTCCGTTATACGGGAAATACAGTCTTTATGCTTTATTTGGTAACCATTAACAAATGCTATTATAGCGATTCAGAGAATTTAGCATGACAGAAATAGTACTCTAGAAAACAACTTGAACGGGAAAAAATGCTTGCCTTATCAGGAAAGGAGGAATCCATTTCTGTGTTCTGGAGGCAATAAGGGAGAATAAAAATACGCAAAAAGAAACGTGTAAGAAACCTCCTTCCTGGGAAGGAACTTATCTGTCCTTTAAAACCTTGGGAGCCCTTACCCATGTTAAGCCCATGTGTTATGTTGGATGACTTTGAAAATGTCATTGAATGTCATTCCCTCTCATTCTATCTTAGGGTGTTTCACTCATTAACAAAAAGTAATTAGAACTATGTGTATCATGGAGTACTAACCAGCCATAAAAAAAAATAGTAAAGCCCTAGTATCTTTTGAAACAACCTGGATGCAACTGGAGACCCTTCTTCTAAGTGAAGTATTACAAGAATGGAAAAATAAACACCACATGTACTCAATACTAAATTATAACTAGTTGGTCAGCGTTTAATGTGCACACACAGTGGAGATCAAACAGGTGGGGGTGGGTAACTTCACACCTGATGGGTATACTATAGTGTGCACTATGTGGGTGGAGCACACACTTACAACCTTGACTCAGAGGGTTACAAAAAGATTATATGTAAACAAAATGTTTGTACCCATGTAATATTCTGGAATGAAAAGAAAAGTATAATAACCAAACTGTATATGAGGTAAAAAAAAATGTAAAATTAAAACTTCTATAATGAGTGAAGACTGAGGGAGTAAGGGAAATAATTTATCAACGTTAGTACTATAAGTCTTAGATTTTTATAGATTTTTATATCCCTTCTCTCAGGGAAGAATATATTAGTAAATAAAATGATAAGGAGAGAAAAAGAAGGAAATTAATCTAATTCTTAAGCAAAAGTTCTCTGAAGATAATTAAAAAATTTAAAAGAAGGTTGCAGTTTCCCACACTCTAGGACTCTTGATTTCTTTAATTTGCATCAATTGTAAACATTTCTAATATCATAAAATGTTTAAAACCTATCCTCCCCAATAGATAATGCTTTGTCCTTTAATTCTTAAGCCTCTTCTAGACAGTTTGGTATGATTTGGACAATACTTTCCAATGTTTAAACACTGATCTAAACAGTGTATTTGTTCATATTGACAAATACAAGGCAAAGAGATAAAATTTAAGATTCTTAATGTGTTGGAGATAGAGCATTTGGAAACAGTCTCAGATGCTAAGTTGCTTGTGCCATATTCAAACTGTTTTTAGTCAGGGAAGGTTATTTTCAGTCCTTAGATTTAGAAGTAGACTCCAAGTTAAAAGCAAATTATCAGGAGCATGTGATTATCTCTTCTTCCACAGTTAAGTAGCACTAATAGATATGGCAGCATGCATTGGTTGCTGGTTGCCCAATCCTGGAAATTTGCTAAGGAGTTTTAGAGCACCATGATGGCGGATCAGCTGTATGGCATGTAAATCATTTTCCAATGCAGCTATAAAAACGTATTTGTCTAAGGAAATGAAATTTTAATTTCCATTTGTTGCCCTGTTCAGCATGCTCTAATCTTTAGAGATACATTTTAATTTTGTTCAGTGTGTATCTATCTTATGCAGAAGAGGTTTTAATTTTGCCTAAAGTGTGTCTGTCTTACACATTTTAAGCATCTCTCCCTTCCTGTATGCAGCTGCCCAACACACTCAACGTCTGGTCCTTGAGTTCTTGCTAACCCCTAACCCTGCCTGTTTGGGATTTGCTTTTGGCATTTTAGGTATAGAGATGTGATTATTAGAAGCTATATGTGTTGGTGTTACAGACACCTCTTTGAAATGTATTTCACTTTTCTAGTTTTGCATAATGCTTTTCCATGACCTCATTTATCAAAAATAAGCCAACTCTTTATACCTACTTGGGTTTCCTGAGATGCAATTAATGTTAAGGATATATTTTTTTCCTGTTACATGGATTTGTATCACCAATAGTTTATTTTTAAATGTGAAAAACAAGCAAGGGTTTGGTTCTGTTGGTTCCATAGCCGTCCCTCTTCTCCATGGGAGATACATCCCAGGACCCCCAGTGGATCCCCAAAACCACAAACAGTGCCAAACTTTACATGTGCTGTGTTTTTCCCTGTAACATACATACCTATGATCAAGTTTGAAATAGAAAGTAGGCACAGTAAGAGATTAATAACAAAAATTCATAATGTAGAACAACTGTAGCTTTGGGGCCATCCAACAGTCCCATTCTAATGAGGGGGGCAGGGTCTGACCCCACTGATGATTTTTTTTCACGTGTACGGTTGTCCATCTTTTTTTTTTTTTAAATACATGTATTTTTTTATTCTTCATTACATTATTCCCCCCCACCCCATGGTAAGACAGCGGTTGTCCATCTTAACGAGATGTGCAAAATACACTTCAGTGGTATTGGTTCCTGCCCCTCCTTTAGTATATGACTGATAATTATGTAATATAAGGGTTACTTAAAGCCAGGCACCGTGTGTATCTGACAAGGAGGTAGCACCTGATGAATGAGCCGTGGGCGGGGACATGGACACATGGCCACACTAGACTAAGGAGGGAGTCGCGTTCCCCAGGAGATGAAGCGGGACGGTGCGAGATTTCATCCCCAGACTCAGTGGTGTGCAATTTATAACTTAGGAATTATGTACTTCTGGAATTTTCATCTAATATTTTCAGACCAGGGTGGGCCAAGGGACCCTGAAACTACAGAAAGTTAAATTGCAGATAAGAGGGAACTACTGTATTTCTTTATTCCGAGACCATTGTGGAATTATCTGAGAACTGAACTGAGAGTATGTTTATCCTTGCCAATAAACTCTCAAACCTCATGTGATATATGAATTCCCTCCACTAATATTCAAAGCTTTCCCAACCTCAATTATTGACTGTATTCCAATATGTATCTTTTATCTGTCCCACTTTGTCTTTCCTTGTAAAATTCCCTTCTTAGATGTTTTTTTTAATTGTTGGGGATTCATTGTGCTCACACAGAACCAGGTTACATTGATTGCTTTTGTTAGATAAGGACCTTCCTAGATTTTTTAATTCCATGAGCACTTAGAATTTTTAAAGGGCAATAAAACAGCAATTGTGAGAGTTCTCCCCCTGCATTATTTTGGACTTCTCCCCACAGATGTTATGGTTTGAACACTCATCTGAGCAGTATATTTGTGCCGGTGAGGCCGGGCTGGTCTGGCCCCTGTTGAGTGTGCCCAGCTGGTGGTATGGTGGCGGCTTGGTCACAGGTAGCAGATGTCCTGTGGAACTCTGGCCATGGGGCTGGGCACCTCCCTTTTATCCCCGTTCCAATGTCTGCTGCTCATGTTACTTCTGGGAACTCTGGTTTCTTTACCATTAAATTGGCAATGAACCATAAAATTCTGTCCATTTTGCAAGGACAGAAGGTTGTTTCAAGGATTAAATGACATAAAATTTAACAGGTATTCTGCAAACCATTTGAGAGAGTTTATTTAAATATTTGTATCAAAGACTTCAGCAGACTTTAATAACATTTGCCTTGAGAAGACTTGTTTTTAAAATGTATGGTATCTAGTTTTAATAGTCAAGACAGCTTTAGACATTCATGACCCTTCAAGTTATTATGTAAAACTGTATGGCTGATGATACAAATTTATAAACAAATTGAGATGAGCATTGAGAGAAAATGGGTGCTTTGCTTTGAGCAAACAAAATAGTATCTGGTTTCAGTGCCCTTTTAACCCTGTAGGTTACTTTTTCAATCTCATCATTCTAGGCTATATCTAATTCTGCTTAAATTTCATTTTCTAAGTTCTGGAGAATTTTTAAATGCAGATAATACAAAAATTGTTTATGCTCTTTAGCAAACTGTTTTGTGTTACTCACAAGTCCCATTCCCACTTCTGGAAGTAGAGTAGATATCGAGGCAGGAAAAGAGTGTGGGTGACGTTACTCCTTTTCCCTATTTAGCCCTATGTTTTCTTCCTTTGAGGGGCTCCCCCTAATTACTCATTAGAGCAGTAGACAGGCCAGGAGAACTCTGAGAACTCCTTGCCCCAGCCCCACACCCCTGACCCCGACCACCAGTTGCATGTGGTCAGAGTTTCTTTAAAGGTTGCCTGGGACATAACTATTGTTCGGTTTTGTGCACAAGTCATAATAGTGACTTAAATGACTTACCAAGTAAAGCTATTTATATTTATTATTATGGTTGAAGAATCTCCCAGAGGCAAGAGAATGGGACAGAGAAGCCAAAAGCAGCGTATTCATGATATTAAGGTATTTGGAGACATAGACGCAAAGAACCTAGAGTTGGAAGGAAGACAGTCGAAAACGTTTTCCGTTTTTGCTTTCAGAGTTCCATAATCAACGTCCAATAGTGAAAAAAAATCATTTATAAATTCAAATGCTTTTCAGCAAAGCTAATTTCAGTCAACAAGGAAGCCTAACTCTGTTCTTCTTCCCCCAGGCTCGGCCAGTGGATTATCCTAAGGACTATCTGTCTCATCAGGTTCCCATATCCTTCCACAAACACTGGAACATCGACCCGGTGAAGGTGTATTTCACGTGGCTGGCTCCCGGTGAGGAAGACGAAGCCGGGCAGGAGACACAGAAGGGTTTTAGAGAAGAGCTATAGAGCACGGTTTGGACAGCAAACGGGAGACTGTCACGTCGTTCAGCTGTGCCAGGTCCATACTGCCCAAGTCTGCCACGTGGCATTGGACACTTCTTGACTTTCGGTGGAAATTGTGTATATGGTATGATTGGATGGGGGACGAAAAGGAGTCATAGGGGAAACATTTTTTTTTCCCCCCTGGGAAAAAGCACTTGCATTTGACCTGTACGGTTGTAACACGTGGTGATTACTGTGCATTTTTCAAGCTGTGATGCAGCAGCGTTACTACTCTCACAGGAAAATAAATGGTACTGGGAGTCCTGTCCCCGTTCTCTCTTCATTATAATAGAAGTTTCAGGCGGGCATGAGCCTGCAGAGATGTTACCTTCTGTTGTTCTATAGACATATAGAGAAGAATGAAGGTCATTGGTGTGGATATTGCCAATGGGATGAACTTTTAAACCATATTATGATGAAAATTTATTTCTTGGGAACTCAATAGGAATAACGCTCTATTAAGGGTCTTTCATAAAACATCATAAAAGGCTAGATAAGAAATCCTCTATATAATCATGGTTATGTTTTATCTATTCTTTTGCTGTTCGTGCTTCATAAAGGAGAGTAACAGGTCTTCTGTGTTCTGTTTCTCCCTAAAGCCTATCTTTATGGCCTACTTATAACATGAAAGTATAGCGATGCTGCCAAAAAATAGTGTCCGCAATATTTTAAAACAATGTTGACATGTTTTATTCAACTCAGCGAGCTCTACGTGAGTCTTAGGACGTGCATGGAACTTGGACCTGATGTTTTACTCTAATTCTTCTCTGAATATCACTTAATGACTCTCCTGACTCAGAACAGACTCCCTCAGTGCACCACAAAACCCGGGAAGGAGGACAACCTGGAGATTTGGCAATTTGTCTGGGTTCTTAAAGGAGGAAATTTGAACATAATGTTTTGAAATAGCTCTAATTTTCAAATTATATCTTTAATATATAGTAATTTAACACATGCAGTATTAATGTACAAAAAGTACTCTATTTTATTGTGTTTTTAATTATGTGATTTAGTTTTATATAAGTATTTGCATATAATTTGATTTTAATGTTTTAAACTAATTTTGGTATTTTCCTCTTTTTTTTTAAATTAAAAATGCTATTCATTAATTTTGTTTCTAATACTTTTTTATAGCCAAGCACAGAGTTAAAAGCCATACCACCAAAAGTACCTGTGTGTTTTTTAATAATATGTATTTTTTACAGCTTAAATTTGACTCATTTCCAAAGTGATGCAATAGTATTGACCATTTTTTCCAAATCAGCTACCAGGACTAGTGTATTATGGTGATAACATTTTATTTAGTTTTATGACAATGGATTTCATGGCTCATCCCAAAAGAGATGTCTGCTGATGACCTCATCTTTGTTGCCATCACAGCTGGGATTGTTGTCGTTGCTCCCATGGCAGTCACATCATCTCTGATAATACTCCTGGAGACCCTTGGCCGCCTGCACCTGTAAAGAGTCCTGAGTTCTTTTGCTCCTGCCTCCTAATTACCACCACTCAGAGAACAGCATGTTTATTTGACAGGATGAAGCTGGCATTGGTACATGAAGATCCACACCAGACTTTCTTCTTCAGTGCCTTGTGCTGACACAGGAGCACCTCCTCTGGGACTTATAGGTGTTGTGTTGACTGTGTTTACTTTTTTGGATCTGTGTTCATCTAACCACAAATAAAAGATCTTTGCCTAAGTTTGTGATTTCTCCAATGTTGTGTTCGTTAGTCCAGGCCTGGTTGGGGATAGTGCAGAGGGGAATGTGGAAAAGGAATAAATGAAATCAGTGGGAAAAGTTGGCAGCTCAGCAAACACGTTTTTATGAGAGAACAATTAAAAGCTAACCATCAGAAAAGTTGAAAATATACAAAGTTCATAGTCATTGTTTTATATAACAGATCAGAGATGTTATTTTAGGACCAATCCCCATACAATTCATGTCTAAGGAGCACAGTTTTGAGTCTCAACTTTCTAGGACAGATACTGTCCTATTCACATTTCCTTTGCTCTTTAATAGGGATTTCCTTTCAAATGATTATTTTCTAGCGTGTGGACATTATTCACCAAGGATTTATATGTAGAATAACAGGAATGTCACTTTTACTTTTAAGCCATTTCTGGTGATACAGCCAAAGCAAGTCTTCTGTGTAGGACTTTTACATCTTGCAGCTAAATAAGAAAACCAGACACAAAATGCCTTTACTGACTGCTTGGGAACATATAATAGCATGATAGGTTACCAGTGATGCCGGGCGTGGGAATGTAAATGTCAGTGCTCTCTGCCTTTCCTGACTTACTGAAAGCCTTTAGTGTTCCCATTTCTGTTATATTTATGTATATTCCTCAAAAATTAACACAGTCAGTAGACAATTTGTAAGTATGCTTGTATTATTTTCCATTTATAATTATAGGCGTAATTTTTAGGGATAAAACAAATCAATCAATAGATTTTCAGCAGCTGTTTATTAGACACTATGTGCCAGACATCCAGGGATGCCCCTCATCTGTCCTATTCACCACTCTCCCCCTGCTGTGTTTGAATACCTGCCATGTAGTAGGTGTTTTATGCTCCCCAGCATTCCGCAAACGTGTCACCTACAAAATGTGTTCTCCTCCTATCCATAGACTAAAGCCAAGACTTTGTATCTGGTGCTAATTTAGTTCACGATTTCACCTTATTTACTTACTTCACCATATTTTGAGGTCAAACTGGGGGGAGGGAATGTTTTATAAGTGTAAAAGGGGCAAATTAACAGGAAAGCAGAACCATCCTAATTTTGAATGTGTCTGATAACCTAGCTTCAAAATACATCAAACAAAAATTGAAAGCACTTAGGGGAGAAATGGACAAAATCAGCAATACCTGTTAATGTTAACATAGTGACTTTAATAATTTATAGTACTAGCACACAAAGATTAATAACGTTAATAGAACTGCTACCAAACTTAGCCTAATTGGTGTTTATAGAATACTGCACTAAGCAAGAGCAGGATACAGGATTCCTTTCAGTCGCCCGTGAAACATTAAGCCACATAGACCACAATGGACCATATGTTAAAGAATTTAAAACTTTATTATGTAATTAAAAATTTAAAACTTTCTTACAAAGAAAACTGCAGCCCCAGATGGTTTCATCAGGGATTTTCCCCAGGCATTTAAAGATGAAATATTACATAAGGGTTTATGTTAGGTAAACTCCTTTGGAGCATAGCGAAAAAGGAAACATTTCCCAATTAGATTTATGAGACCAGAATTTCCCTGACACTAAAATCTGACAGATTAAAATCACAGAGCAGCATCTTTCGTGAACATAAAGGACAATGATCCTAAACAAGATGATACTCAGCAGTATGTAGAAAATACACATAAAAGAAGAGTGAATGGTGACCAAATGGGTTTGTCCCAGGGATGCAAGGCTGGTGTAAGATTCAAAAATCAAGTAATTGACCACGTTAATGGAATAAAGGAGAAAAGTTATGTAACCATTTTAATAACCGCTGCAAAAGAGAGCATTTGGTAGAATTCAGCAGTAAATCATGCTAAAAACTCAGAAAACCAGGAAGACTAGGTAAGTTCCTCAATAAAAGAGTATATACAAAAACACTAAGTTCTCATAATAATGTTTCCACATTGAATTATTTCTCCCCTAAATACGAGAAAAGACGAGGATGTTAACTATCACTATTTGGGTGACTATCATTTGGGAGATCCCAAGAAGGCAAAGAAAAAAAGAAACCATTAGAGTAAAACGAAGTAGAATTATATTTACTGATGGTCGATTGTACACAAAGAAAATCCAAAGTAATAAATTAATATGCGTTTTTTAACAAGGCTGTAAAAAGATTATATTTCTACATACTGGCAATGAGCAATTATAAATTAAAGTTGGGAAAACAATGTCATTTTAAAATGGCATCAAAAATATGAAATACTAAGGAGGTAGATTTTAAATATTCTTACCACCAAAAAAAGAAAAACTTATGTAAAGGGATGGGTATGTTAATTAGCCTGGTTGCGGTAATCATTCCACAATGTGTACATACATGCAGTCATCACGACGTATGTTATGAATATATATAATTTTTACATTTCCAGTATACATCAATAAAACTGGAAAAATTAAATACCTAGAAATAACAGTTGCCAGACCTCTCCACCGAAGACTGTGTGTATATAAAAGATTGAGAGCTATCAAAAAGGAACGGAATAAAAAAGGGTTATCATTTGATGTCCTGAAATATTTAGTAGTTTGTACTACAGTTATACATTCGTTTATAGATTCAGTTCCAATCAAAATCTCAAATTGTTTTCACGAATGTAAATATGGAAAAGTTGATTATCTGTGGAAACGCAAAGGACCTAGAATAGCCAGACCAGTTTTGATGACCTTTGACGATTCATGCTAACAGATTTCGAGATCTACCAAAAGTGTATACTTGTGTCAATGGCATGAGGATAGAAATTAGATAAACTGGACAGAACAGAGAAGCCATGCATATATAATCAGTTGATTTACGGCGAGGGCAATACATGGAATTCATGCAGGAAATTATCTTTTCAATAAATGTAGATAAATTAGCCATCTGTAACAACATGAAGCAGCCACTGACAGGCTCTGTAGACATCATATTGAATGAGGAAGCTATAAAGCTTCTCAAGCGGTTTTCATCTGGGTGCCTTTTGGCCTCCGGAGACATTTGGCAAGGTTTTGGGTTGTCACAACTGGAGAAGAGGTGCGATTGGTATCCGATGGGTAGGCCGGAGATGCTGTTAAACGCCCCACAATGCACAGGGGAGTTCCCCACAACAAAGAATTATCTAGCCCCAAATGTCAATACTGCCAAGGTTGAGAAATCCTGGTCTGGAAGAGAACTAGACGAGGAGAAGATTATCTTTATGACCTGAGGTAGGCAATGAGTGCCACCGGGCATAAAAAGCAGTGCCCATACCGTAAATGAATTAGTTTGGTTTTATTTTTAATAAAACCATTTTTTCTATCAAAGAAAAGGAAAAGGCAATTTAGACTGGAGAAGGCAATGTATGGTACAAACCTCTAACAAGATGTCTGTGGCAGGCAGACCCCCAGCTTCGTCCCGTGACCCCTGACTCCTGCTATTCATGCTCTTATGTAATCCTGTCCCCTTGAGTTTGTGACTTGTGACTTACTCCTAACCAACAGGATATGGCAAAGATGGCTAGAGGCACGCGTCTATGTGGATATGTTCCCTAAGCCGTAATATTCGTGTCATGAGGAGACACTGTCCTTTGTTGGCTCTGAGGAAACAAGGAATGTTAGAAGAGCCCACATGGCAAGAAACGGTAACCTCCAGGCAACAGGCAGCAAGAAATTGAGGCTCACAAGCTGACGGCCCACAAGGAACTGAATGCCACCAACAACTGCATGAACTCGGAAGAAGATCCTTCCCTATTTGAGCCAAAGATGAGACCACAGCCCTGGCCAACATAGTGATTGCGGCATTGTGAGAAGAGCCTCAAGCAGAGGGCTGAGCGTGGCTGTGCCAAGACTCTTGACCTACAGAAACTGTCAGATAATAAATGCATGTTGTTTTGCACCACTAGGTATGTGGTGAGACTGCGCTACAGCAATAGATAATAGACTCATAGCGCGGACATCTCCTGTAGATCCGAGACAAACACAACCCAATCAAAAATGTATACAAGACGGGAAGGAGCATTTCACAAAAGAAGAAATTCAAATGGCTCAGATGTCTATTTTAAGGACTCAGCGTCATCAGTATCAGAGAATCACACATTAACTCAAATGGTGATATAAACCACACACCTACAACAGTGGCTAAAACTAAAAAGACCAGTGCTTCTGTGTGTTGACAAGAACGTGATATTCTTGTAAAGGGTTGCCGAGGGTATTAAATAGCCACTTTGGAAAACCATTTAGCAGTTTCTACGAAAGTAACCAAGTATCTACCCCCAGGGTTCATCAAACTGCAGCCCATGGGCAAAAACTAACCCACCACCTGCTTTTGTAAATAAAATACTATTTCACAGGCCTGTGTCTTGGTTCACTTATTGTCTATGGCAGACTCGACTCATCAGGACAGAAAATGTGTGGCTCGCAAAGCGTAAGTACTTACTAGCTGACTTTTTATAGAAAAAGGTTTACTGTCCACTGGTCTATACTATGTCTCAGCAATTCCTCTCCTAACTTTCACAAGATGAAATGTTCAAGAAGAGTACATAATCGTTTTATTATAACACCCAAAGAGAAAAAAAATCCCTAAATTGTAGCCAAGAAGAGAATGGATAAATTGTGGCATGTCGGTACAATGGCGTACTTCACAGCCATTAAAAGGAGAAACCTATTGGTAGACGTTACAACATCAGTGTTGTATACTGAGCAAAAGAAGGCAGACAGACACAAAAGAGAACATAGATGATCCTGTTTATGTGAAATTCGAGAATAGGTAGAAATCATTGATAACAGTTGGCATAATGCAAACGTGCATTCAGGAAGGCCTCTGAAGGGACCCTTCTAGGGTTTGGGTATTGTTCACTGTCTTAATCAGCGTGTGCACATAGTAAGAATCAAATGTACACTTTATGTGCTTCATTATGATATCCCCTCCATTAGAAGGTGCATGTGTATTACAGAGTATTTGGCAAGTGTAGAAGAGTTTAAAAAAGCATTTAAAAATTCATGCCTAATCCTGGCATTCAACAGGCAACAACACCAAACTGCTTCTCCGCACCTCACCTTACTAGGTCCACGATATTGACTGATTTGATTCTATCAAAACACCAATCGTCATCCCTGGGCAAGTTACTTGTCTTCCAGGCTTTTCCACATAAAGCAACCATTTTCCTGCTCGTATTTGATTAGCATTTTGTGAAGAGATGTTCTGAAATCATCCTCTTTTTTTCCTCAAAACTCCATCTACGAGATGGGCACCCATCCACTTCTCTCGCATGCATCAGCTGATTGCTGGGGTGGTTGCCAAGTGCTGGTGACGTCCTCACGCCGCCTTTCTGTGTTAGCAATTCTGTCTTAAAGAAGAGCTTTCCTCCTTTCTCGTCTATGTATTTATTCACATACTTATTTTAACGTGGATCCGTGGATTACTGTTTTATCCAGTAAATGGGTATAATCCCACATCGTGTGTACATTTCAAAACAGGGAAGTCAACCCATTTGTACTATTTCAAACCATGAAATACTTTTCTTCATTTATCAAGGAAAGACGTTAAAAATTAACTTCGAAAATAGCAAATGGCACAGCCACTTTCCTTGGAGGTCACACTCACGTAGCGGGTGCTTCCTGGAAGACAGGGAGGGAGAGACAGTTCCACCTGCTTCCGTAAGTTTCATCATCTGGATCTACGCTAGGGTGAAGAAAAACGTCAACTTTCAAAAAGCATGCGTTAATAAATCAGACATTTACTATTTTCCTTTCCCTAATAGTATTAGGCAGAGAAATTATTTTCTAGTTGAGGTCTAGGAAGTGGAATGAGCAATCAATTCTCCTCTGCTCCAGGGCATCCCCTGGTTAATTAATTAAAAAGCAAGAGTAAATAAAAACCTCTCCATGTATACCCTCAAAGAGAACAAAATTTCCATTAAGACTTTTCCATTTACTCTCCAGAGAGTAACCAGGGAGCGGTTTCAATAATTCGAGCCATGAATTGCTTTGTTATAGAGTCATCATAGTACACCTTGCTTTGGAACAAACAAAATTTTTTTTTTTTGAGACAGACTTTCACTATGTTGCCCTCGGTAGAGTGCTGTGGCTTCACAGCTCACAGCAACTTCAAACTCTTGGGCTTAAGCAATTCTCTTGCCCCAGCTTCCCAAGTAGCTGGGACTATAGGCGCCGCCATAATGCCCGGCTATTTTTCTTTGGTTGTAGTTGTCCTTGTTGTTTGGCAGCAAGGACTGGGTTGGAACCCGCCAGCTCCAGTGTATATGGCCGGCGCTCTAGCTGCTGAGCTACAGGCGCTAAGCCACAAACAAAACTTTTTGAAATAAAAATACAAATGATCCTGACCGCTTTTCTTGCAACCCTCAGTTACTCAACATTAACGGGGATTTAAACAGAGTTTGGCGGATAAGAGGACCACACGGGCAGGCTCTGTGTCCCAAGAGTATCTAGGCCTAAATGTAGGGCGTTTGCCATTATGACAAAAGCGAACTTTAACTTCTGATTTTAGTTTGATTTAAACATTGATTTCAGTGCTACTATGCACACAGGGAGGACTCTGAAGGGCTGTTCACAGCGGCACACACCTGTGGCTCCTCTGGCAGCCAACAAATACTTTGTCAAATGTACTGTTTAGGGCTGTGTATCTGAGTGAAAAATACTCCACACCCTTGACAGCCTTCAGGCCACGAGTCCGCTTTTCAGCAGCCTCCAGGATGATGGATTTTCATTTGTTCTTAGTGGGTTTCTGAGGTCAATGTGGGTCCCAACAAGCAACGAAGGAGTCTTTAGGCAGCGGCGTCACAGGTACCTGCTTTTCCTTCATGCTTTCAAATGAAAGAAACTCGAAACTTGAAAAACAGATAGACTAAAAGTCTGTTTTGCAGATGACTGAGTTGTCATGATTTAGCTTATGACATTTTTTTTGCCCGTAGGAGCAAAACTTACAAGTTTTAACCTTGGAAGCTAAAACTTTATGGCTTTCTGTGAACCATAACTGACTGCATGCTTCTCCCATGTGGCAGCTGTCTGTTCAGATCCAGACTTCCTTCTCAGATAAGCTCTGATATCAGATGCCATGTCTCATCCATGGCTCTTTTACTGACAACACAATTGTTTGCATTGCTACAATGTTTTTGTGGGTATTTCAAATTCAGTATTGTCCTCAACTTCTCCACCAGACCCTTGTAGGCCTATGTGGGGTTTCCTTAGCTGCTGAATGTGGCACGCTCCTTACATAGATGCTTTCATTTTTCTAGATTTGGCCGGTGGGGTCCCCTTCAAGCTGCCTCTTTTTTTTTTTTTTTTTGTCCCCATAATTCTTTAAGCATTGTCTCATTATCTGCCAAAAAAAAAAAAAGTTGTGATTTTCCTAATAGAGGATTGGAACCAGCTATTTCTCTGAGGAACTCTGGTTCTTTTTAGTGAATTATAGTATTTAGTAATCAAGGTTGGGTACTCAATGCTACTGGGCTGTCACAGCTTCTAGGCCCCTCAGCACAGAAACCTCTGAAAATACGTGTGTACACACACACATGAATATGTATACACACACGTGCAACATCTGAAACCGTTTATACATGTCTATGTGCATTATATGTGAAAAACTCCCAAGTTAGCTCCAGTGCATCTAAGTTCTAATTCAATACTAGCGTCATTCCTAGCCATCTCTTCTGACATTCGGTAGAACCCTTCTCAGAGCTGATTTAAAGGCTTTTTCAACTGAGGCTTAAGGAGGAGGAAGAAAAGTCTAAAGTCCAAGGCTAGGTATCCTAGGTACAATCCATATATATCACGTGGCAGCAAATCATTTTTGGCTTTCTGTGACGTGCTCACGTCCCTCTCCTAAGGGTATAAATGCTCACTGAGACTGCCCCGGCTGGGAGCTGCATTGCTACACAGAGTAAAGCGAGTATACTAGAACTTCAACGTGGGACCGAGTTTGGCAACAGCGTGGCAGGAGGTAGGAGGTGCTGAGTAGGTGGGGAGTCTGCTAGAGAGAGGGATTCTCTGTACTCAAGTCTCCAGCTTGGCCTTTGTGTGCTTAGTCTAGACCTCATGTACCCATTTATGGCTGCTCCGGAGGGGCGTCCAGTTTCTGGCACTTTTTCGTCTCTGCCCTAGTCCTCGCCTTCCTCCTGACGCCCGGCTGTGCAGGGAGTGCCCGCGGCCGACCTCTGATCTCTGCAAGCAGCACACTGCTGATGAGGTCAGAGCTTCTCCAGTCTCATTCCACAATATAAGCCAGAGGTGGCAAACTGCTTGTTGATTAAATCTGGCTCACAGAAATTGTGTTTGAAACACTTTTTAAAACTTACGAGTTTTCCAATGAAAATCCCAATTTCAGGCTTTTTTTTTTTTTTTTTTTTTTTTGCACAGATCTGGAAACAAAGAGCCATATTCCCATGCACGGACATTCAGCTAGTATTTGCCAAGGTCCTGCTATTTCCCGCCTTTCCTATTCATTGACATTTCCGAGGTGATGACTTCTGCCATAGTTGTCAGCACTAGGAAGACTTGTCAGAGGGTGTGGGATTTCCTTTTGCTCGGCCGTTTCTTTGGATCCCATAATTGCTTCTCTTATTTCCAGGGCCAGCCAGGGACCACCAGTCTCCGTGGAGGCACAACTCCAGCTCTTCAGGCAGAGGCCAATTCCGGACCAGTGAGAGGAGACAAAGCAGGGGACAGTGGCGGGCTTATGACTTCCTCTTTGAGACAAAAGTGGAAAAGAAACACAGGGCCGTTCAGCATCCGAACTCTTCATTCTACCCCAGATTAGCAAGAAGCACAGTGCGTCGTGGCAGAGGGGCTCAGAGAGAGGAGCTCGGTGTTAACTGCTTCCCCTCGTGGACACACACATAAACCAGATTTTTCGGATGGCCCTCTGGTTGGAATGGGGTTGTTTGACCTGTCGGCCCCTAGTCATGTGTAAGGAAGTGATGTATCCCCCTTCTTAGGGGGATACCCTTACTCTGCCCTTCCCATCTTCATCACAGCCTCTTCTTTTTGCCTGAAGAGTCACAGACTCAGTAGAGGATTCTGAGCCTTAGAACATGGATGGGCCACATGCTAAAAGAAGCCTAAATTCCTGCATAACTATATGGAGCAGGGACTCCTCCTACCACGAGCCTCATCAGACTCCTAATAAGAGCAAGAAATAAACGTGTGTGGTTTTAAGCTATTGAGGTTCAGGAGTTGTTAAAGTGGCTGGTGTGTCCTGTCTAGCACACTTGTGCTGATTCGTGCACAGGTTAAGGGTTATCACTACTTCCAGAAAGTTGTTTGAGGTCAGATTTCTCAAAGAAATACTGCACACCCAACTACTTTGATTTCATCGGATCCCTGCCTTCTTACCAGTAATCTGGCTTCTGTGACTCAGCTTGAAGTGCACTTTCTAAGTGTCTGAACTGCCAACCCCAAGACACTTCCCAGTGTCTGTCTCACTGGTGCGGTGGTGGTGCTCGGGTGTGATTATTATACCCTTCTTCCTAAAGCTTTCCCACCCCTTCACGCCCCTCTGAGAGGGGCAGTGGCAGGCTCCCGCTCCGCCACTGACCAGCGGCGTGACCTTGGGCAATCCCTACCCAAGCTTCTGGAACGGTGCCACAGCTCTCTGCATGTCGGCCACCCATACTATTAATACAGCAGCTTGACTGTGTTCTTTCTTCCTTGGCTTTTCTTCCAGTTTTCCCCGCCTCTTGGCTCTTTTCTCTCTCTCTTCTCACCAATCGTTTTTGCCAAAGATTCCGTGTTGGGTCTTTGCACACTGCCTTCCTCGTCGGTGTCTGACAAACTTATGTCAGGTCCTGAATGTTCTACTAAGTTGCTTCATTGCGAATTCGCCTCCCCCGCACCCTTTCCCTGGCACATCCTCGCAGTGCTCAGCTGCCCGGGACAGCACAGTGACTCAGCCTCTTTCCTCCTGGGCTTTGTGACAGGCCCCGTCAGAGACTGGGTCAAAAGGGAGGGCTCCCCAAGGCTGGGAATTGTGTCATGTGTTCCATTCTCTACAGGTGACTAAGCCCCAGCACATCCCCAAGATTTAGTGGAGATTTGCTGAAGGGGAGGCAACCACTCCCCTGTGTCCTTGTACACTTGAAGGTCAAGGGTTCTCCCCCACGGCCCTCATAGTGGTGTCCTCCCAATACAGCCCAGACTAGAATGGTTTCCGTTGGCTTATTTCTATGTTCAGACTGGGTTTTTCCCAGGCTGTGATCCACAGAATATTTCTCCTTTCGGATGCTTCTCAGAAGGGAAATTTTAAGAGTTAAGTGAAGTTTCCTACTGGAAATTCTCAGAGCTTATTAGTCTACGGAAGGCCCTGGCAAGCGCTGCTGCAAAGGCACAGGACGGTAACTCAGGCAGCCCCGCTTCTCCCAAGCTCACTTGGACACAGAACCCTACTGACCTGGGTCTTTGGGGTGAGCTTTCAGTTGCCACAGGGGGTCAGCGTGGGCAGGGGAAGAGCAGCCCCCTGTCACCATGGAGTGGAGCCACTTGAGGGGAAGTGGATGGCAAATAGGCCAGTCAGGGAGGGGCCGATGCTGTGAGGGGCAGAGCCACCTCACAATGTGCCCATTGTCCCAAAATTCAAGACATCTGAGACTAAACAAAGGTGGTGTGTCGTCAACTACGTGAAATGCCACAAGATGTCACAGAGAATTTGCCTGCTCCTAACATCGAGTTTGTTCTATGGGAATGTTTTGGATGAGAGGCAGCAACCTAGGAACTTGTGTTGGATGCCTGGTAAGGGTTAGTTGAGTAGCACGAGACAGGAGAGACCCAGTTCCAGCTCCGGTGATGGAGGAACCCGGAGGGACTGGGTATACTGGCGGCAAGCCAGGGTTCTGGCAGGACAGCTGGGACAGATGGGAGTCGTGGGTCTGAGCAGCCTTTAGAGCTCACAGACCGGCCATCACAGAGCAGGAGCTAGTGGGAACTTGGGTTCTTCTGAATCTTTTATGATAATTCTCCAAACAAAAGAAGAATGCCCAAGAAATTGGTAAAGAGGGAGACATGGACACACATTTTGATTATGGGTTCAAAGAAAGACCTGGGAAACATACGTGAAGTTTATCTTCCATTTCCTTTCACTTGGGCTCCCGAGGAATAAATGAGACTGGCATCTTTTAAAAAGTGCTTTCAAAAGATCCGGAAAGAAACTCCAGAGAGGAAAGCACTCCTTGTCCATTGCAGCTCATCAAAGGGAAAATGACCTGCACCCAGTTTGGAGCCTCTGTTTCTCCACCTAAGAAGGTAAAGAGAAGAAGAAACTAGATCCTTAGTTTCTGATTGCACTCCGGAAGGAAGCCAAGACCCAGGACAACCTAGCAGGTTTGTTTCATTTAGCCCGCCTGGTGTTAGAAAAAAAATTAGTTGCCAACGTTCAAAAGTAGGGAGATTTAGCGCAAAACATGGATTGGATTCCTAACTTTTTTTTTTTTTTCTTTTCTTTTTTCAGGTTTTGGCCGGAGGTGGGTTTGAACCTGCCACCTCCGGCGTATGGGGCTGGTGCCCTACTCCTTTGAGCCACAGGCACAGCTCTGGATTTCTAACTTCTTGAAAAACATGGAGGGTCTGAACAAATTGGCTGAGTCTAAAGAGCCATTTTTCCCCTTTAAATGAGTCAAAGACTGTATTTCACTCACTTGTCTGGCCCTTGCAGAGATCTGAGTTTGTTACCTTTGCTATGAATCTCTGGGGAGATTGGTTTTATATGTATATATATTTTATTTACATTTTAAATCAAGTTTTCAGGCAATTTTATGAAATCCGGGTTTCTTAAGCCCCTAGGACCAATAATATAAACAAATAGGTCAATCTAGCCCCTTAAACTTCTTCTCAGATACATTTCAGGTCCCTTTGGAGATGGGTTTCTTGGTTGTCTACAACAACAGCATTCACTTTGTCTCTCATTTTTGTTGACTCTGTGTATGGGCCCAAGCTATGGAAACTACTATATCCAATTAAATAATGGAGATTAACATAATGTTTACTCCAGAGAGTCATTAAGGCAGTTAAATGAATTAATATTTGTCCAGTGCTTCAAATGAGCCCTTTGAAGCCTTTTATGTGTGCTTACTGAATAAAAAATGGAAATTCTGTCAATATTTAATGAGGTGACCTACTCATATTTACTTCTCCCCCTATTGTTCTCTCTTTAGTCTGGGTCCAAGCTGCAAAATGACTTATTCCACAGGCCACTATGTCTGTTCTTGGTCCTAGTGATAAAACACCAGCCACCCTTGCCTGTTGTATTCTCTGTGTTCATCTGTTGCATAAGCAGATACTCCTAAGTCCTCAATGCCTTGCAGAGCTTTTTAGTGGGAGAAAAAAACCTTTAACCTTAATTTGCTCTTCATTGCCCCGCCTCTTCTTCATACCTACTGCAGATATGTAGTCGTGGTGCCTGGTCAGAAAGATAGTTTAAGCCACTTTGAGATTGGGTGATATTCAAATTTACAACTCTCCTCCCAATGCCTCGTGCCCCACTTTTCTCTTCCTATAGGAAAGGTTCTATAATTACATGGCTACAACTTGCAGCCTGGCCCAAGGGGGTACTTCAGGAAATTCAGCTCCCCAGAATCCAGTGATTTGCACAATCTGGGGGCCCTAGGCTGACTCTAGGCCTGAGCATGATTGGTCCTCTCTCAAATTGGGAGTCATCTTCCCGTGACTTTCGTGCCCGAGTTGGCTTCACAGCAAAAGCTGCATGCATTCCTGGTTAAGGCAGTAATTCTCTCCAGGGTCATAGCTACCTTCACCTCTCAGTGCCAGTAATCAACATTGGAAGAATCCTCACAAGGAAACATAGTATAATCTCTATTTTCTGCCAGACGTCTCGCCACTCCCAAACCCCAACCAACATATTACAAAATTTGAATATAAATTTTCTTCTATCCTCATCAGTAGTTGTTTGAAGAATGGATACTGCTCTATAGACAGACCATGCAGAATCTTTATCACTTTTGCCCCCCATTTCCAGGCAAAAAATTTTGCTGAGAATAAATTCTTTCTTATCTCTTTTCCTTCTCTTTTTCACATTCTTGATAGAATTTCTTGGAAGTATATTTATTCATTATTTTCCCTGGAGTATTATATTTTATTATAACTTTAGCCGTCCCCACAATGAAAGACTCTACTGTACTACATAAAAAGCATTATTTGTATATAAATGTTTCCATAAAATGGAACGGCTTATATACATAATGTTTTAAAGAAATGATACTTTTAACATTGTGCACATGTAGGGTGTTAGAACTGATTATTGTAAGCTCTGCCATAATGAAATGTGTGAGCACTAGACAAGGTACTTGTTTCATTAAGGTATTTCTCCTATGAGCTTGGTAACAATATTTCTCTTTTGCAAATGAAGAAATATTCTTCAGCAAATTTAGTAGCTTGCTCGAGGTCCCACTATTGGTCAGTGGCAGAGATCAGAGCCAGCCTCTGACCTGTCATGTCCCAGGTCCCTATGCTTCCCCCTTGCAGTGTGGCTGACTCCTCAGCCCTCAACTCTAAAGGGACGAAAGGCTGAGACACAAGACACTATTCATAAAGCCCACTTGGGTTGACTCTTCATGAAATCCACAGCCAGGCTGGGTCTGTGCCTTATCTGCAGATAATTTTGAGTAAATGACATTGGCACCTTATGAGAAGGTTGTGCTGGCAGTAACACAATATAGCATTTGATGCCAGAGCAAGGAAACTAAATGTATTAGTTCTTTGGGGATTTGAGCAATAGATTTTTGTAGCATTCGGCATTGATTAAAGCATTGTTCCAAAGGACCTGAAACCTAGGCCAGTGATGTTCTCCTTTAAAAAATTCAGTTCTAGCAGACTCAGTTTTGACACTTCATTTAAGAGATGTGTGTGAAAGTCTCTGGGTGGGTGGAGAGCACAGCTGCAAACTCTGGGGCAGAACAGGCACGGGGGTCCCAGCCACTGACACAGAGGCAGCGGGGTATGTCCTGGCTAGAGCAGAAATTCAGCCCCACCCAGGGCATCTTGGACCACCACAACGATAGCCGTTATTACGGGAAAAGACATCGTGATTTCCCAGGAGACTGCTCAGAAATCCTCAGAAGTATGTTTCTGAACAAAAATATGAACTTGTGGCATCGTTGGGTCATGTTGATGTTGGTCTTTTACACAGATCTCAGAGAAGAGGCAGCAAAGAAAATCCTGCCTTAATAGGAGTGATTCACACACACACACACAGAGCAGCCATGCTCCTGGTGTCGTGAGACAAACTCACAAAGGCCGTTTCAGGAGGAAGCTAACCGGAGACAGTCTACATTTCTAGGAGCCTGCCCTATTCCATCTCGGTGTGTTTATCTCGGCAGTGTTCATCTTTGCTGAGATTCTCTAACAGGGTCAGACTAGGGTTCCCCACCCGCTTTCACAGAGCACAGCGCTGGGGCAGGCAAGGTGGGGCTGTGTCTCTGTCCACTGTGGATCCCGTGACACCCAGAGCCTCTATTGCTCCAGTGATGGCTTCGCCTTGTGCCCACTTTTCGAGGTTGAACTACGTCTCCCAGAATGCCTTTTTCCCAGGTGTTTCCTGTTAGAGGGGCTGCGAGGATCCTCCCTCAGCTGGAAGGACCGGCTGGCTGCACACCGCAGGCCTGTGTTTCTCCTCTGCTGATTTACCGAGTTGGCGTGAAGCTGCAGCTTGGCCTGCGCTTGCCCTCCTGTCCTCTTCCATCCTCCCTCTCTCCTGACCCCTGGCTCAGGTGTGTCACCTTCCTGGATGAGACGCCTTGGGCTCTATAGGGTACCTTTGTTACCAGGTACAAATGCAGGTCAGCCCAGCCTTGTGAGGTCCAGCGCTGTGGGGGTCCGGCCTGCTGGGGCCTTACCGCCCTGACTGCCCACACCTGGGGCTTTGGGCTGCATAGCATTAGCTGTGGAGGCCGCCTTGCAGAGACAGCTGAGCGAGCCTGCACGGAGTGCTTATGCCAGTTCCCTTCTGGCATGTGTATCTCTCTCCTTCTGGTTCTGCTTCTCAGATGACCCTGACTAAGGTGCTTCCAAACTACCCTTTGTCAAGCTCAGTCCCAGGCTCTTGGACGGGGCCCTGCCTGTGCTGCGCCTGGAAGCCTCTCAGAGATGTGCCACGCGGCTTGGCGTGGTTCTCTGCCACCAGAGGACCTGGGACGTCTTTCTCTTTCTTGGTCCTGGGGAAACATGCTGCTTGGGTCTGCATCACTTCTCTCAGGAAGACCTAGTGGGTGGAGCCTTTCACAAAGGACACGACGAGGCGTTGCCTTCAGAGCCCCCCCCCCCCACAACCCCCGTCCCCGGCTCTATGCCCCAGTAAAAAGTTTCCTACAAGGCAAGCCAGTGCAACCTTTGCCTTCTTGCAGTTGAGGAACACATATGGGAGAAAAAAATAGAAGCCACAAGTACAAACACTTCAGCAATTGTCCTGCCATAGGAGAACAGAAATGAAGATGTGAACATGGTAAAGTACTTCTTACTGGTGGGTTCCAAAGGCCAGGTAAGTCCTTCTCAAATTCCACACCTACCACATTAGAAAATTCTAGGGTGAAGTCCAGGGAATTTGTATTTCTAATTAAAAACTAAAAAAAAAATTTCAAGTTTTTCTTATGCACAGCTGATTCAAGAATAGCTGCTTTATACCATCTGCTCTGCACTGAATGTCAGTTCTCTGCGTGGAGCCTTTGATGGTGATGGATAGCAAATCATCATCATTCTCCTATAATGATCTGGTGAGTTCATTACTCCATATGGCTAAATATACACGTGTGTGTCCTGGAAGCTGGAAGAGGCACGGATAGGACTGCCATTCTATTGCAAAAGTTAAGAAATTTTCCTTTCCAGTATTCTTATTCAGCAGGGAGACAACCCCACCTGTGGGAGAAGATGAGCAGTGGAGAATATAATCAAAGTAGGGACAAGTATCAGGGTCAGACTGGGCAGTTACTGTGACAGCAGCTCACTGCCTATGTGATGCGGGGACCAGAGCCAGCTACAGACTTGGGCCTGAACATTTGCCTGCACGCCCTCCCGAGGCACATGGGCAGAGATACCCTCGTGCCTGTGGGCCAGGTTGCTCTGAGCTGCCCTGGCAGGACTCTGGGGGCTGGAGGAGTCTGAGTTCCCTGAGGAGAGAAACACTGGCAAAAGTATGATCTGATGATGGAGTTTGTCCAGTGAGAAAGCAAAGCCTGACTGAAGTGGTGCTTCATCCCGGATCCCAATGGCAGCCTTCTCAATGGGTATCAGGGTGCAGGGCTTAACCCCCTACCTTGGTGGCCTTCCCCACTTTGACTTAAGAGAGCTGTCCATTACTTCATGAGTCGGGTGACAAGAGGGTGACTGTGGGAGGCTTCCCCAAAGAGGTTGTGGGACTTTGAAGACAGAGTAGTTGGTGAAGCTAAAAAATGGAAGCCGCCAGAAAGACTAAGTCTTATCCTAAGGAAGATATGAAGGGGGAATTCAATGAAGTCTTTGCAAATGATTGAGTCGGGAACAATTCTTCCATGGAGTTTTCACTCTAGGGACCTTTCCCTGAACTTTCTGGGGAGCCAAAGCCCTCAACCTAGTTCTGAGAACTCCGAGGGAGAGAGCCCAGTGACCCTGCTGCTGCTGGCATCAGGTTTTAGAAGGCTCCTTATAGGCGTGAGTCTCCCAGCCTGAAAAGTAGGGACTTGAAAGTTACATGAAATGGGTGAAATAATATAGCTCTGTCTGTGATTTGGGCTGAGATTCTTAATCTGCTAGTCAATTTATTGACTTCTACTTCTTGCCAAGGGTGCTTCTCTTAAAAGGAAATGCAGTTTTCTGGGGAGCTTATAAAAGGAATGTCAGGTGATAGCCTCCACAGTGTCAAGTACAGAAGCCACTAGAACAGTGACAAACCACTTGAGTCTAAACCATTAAGACTTATGAGAATGTTCTCCTTAAAATGGAAGAAAAGCCCAGAGAAAGAAAATTGTTCCTGTTGTAACGGGACCCTGGCAGCTGGGTCACAACTTACTTAGTTCATACCTAGGAGCTCTGCTCCAAGTGGTGACCTTTGATATAACTGGTGAGATGGCAGGAAGAAATTGGGAGCTTCATCCTACTGTGAAGAAATTTAACAGAGGCCCTGCAGTTTGCATATTCGTTGTCAATTAGATACAATTGATTAAACACCCAGGAAAATCATGGTTCATCTCTTTGCCTCTGAAAATGCAGTGGAAATACAAGGAAAAGATGTTTTTCAAAATTGACAGGCTATTTAGCATGTTCTCAACTTAATGTTGAGCAATGGATACAAGGAGGGGAGGCAGCTCAGGGACAGGCCGGCTATGAGAGCTTTCTGTTTATCCAGAGGGAGGGCTGGGACAGTAATCACCGTGGTGGTCACTCCTGTAGTCAACAGAATTATACCTCTCTTAGCAACTTGAGTTTTTGTTGAGGGTTAATTTAGAAAATGATGAATTCTTAAATGAGAATGTATTGGCAACTATAAGATCTGCAGAAATTGTCAAGTTGCCTGGTGCTTAAAACTATTGTGCCTAAATGGTAGTGGAGAGTCATTTCCTGCTAGCAGGGAATCATCGTGGGTACCTGAGCCGGACTCCAAGGTGTCCTTTGGGGTATGTAGGATTGAACTTTCTAATTTCTCCAGAAGAGCTCTTCTGTGTGTGCAAAGAATGTGCATGTAGTGAACAGTGAAATGACATTTCCTTTACAGCTGTGGGATACCCTCTAGGACTTTGGGAAGTGTCACACCTGGCCCTTGTAGCACATGACAGAAAAATGTCCCATTTTCCTTTTCTCTTTTTTAACTTTTTCCTCTTAGTGAGAATTGAGTATTTGTGCAGAAAAAAAGCGGTTTATGCCAAATAGATATGAGTTTTCAGAAAGCAGCCCCAGACCTTTCTGAAAGCTGGATTAAAATCTCTTCCCTTGCTGCAGAGGGCAGAGAAGAGGCACAAGTCTATTCCTTTTCATTCGACTGGTTTCTTTCCTTCCTTTATGTCCTTGCTCTATTTCTGTCTGCATGATCAGAAAAAAGTTGTAATATTTAAAGTTTAAAAGCAGTAGTTAATGTCCGCACAGTAAAACTATTTGAACTGCAAACCAGTATTGCAACCAAGTGTAAAACCAGCTAATGGTTTCTTAATCTCATAGAGTTGAATATAATCTGTACTTTTCTGAAATGTGTTTAAAAGATCCTGCCTCGAGGTCATTGTTTGATGGAACCAATTTTCAAAGTTGTTCCAGAACTGAAAATTTATTCTAGTACCAGACAAAAAATGAAGAACCTGTCTAGAGTTCGGGTAGAAGGTGTGATGTTGGCTCTAAAACATGACTAAAATGGTTTTAGGCTAACCTATTAATAGGAATAGGTTAGCCTAAAATAATAAAGGAATTATTTAAAATAATTCCTTTAAATTCTATAGGAATTGTTGGGCAAATCTCTTAAGTAAAGGTCCATACAATGTAAAGGAGAAGAAAAGGGCCACCATGCCAGGCTTTCTAACTGTTGATAAGAGATGGGAGAGAATTGAGAACCTGCCAAAATCCAAGCAGAACTTGTTCCAGGAAGTCTTTTTCTGACATGATACTTATTTTCATTCCCCCCACCCACCCAGTTTTTGACTGGGGCTGGGTTAGAACCCACCACCTCCGGTATATGGGGCTGGTGCCCTACTCACTTTGAGCCACAGGCACCACCCATGATACTTATTTTCTGCAAGAAAATGGCTATCTAATATCCCTTTTTCAATTCTGTCTTTTTGCATGTATTGGTACAAAGATCGTTTCCTTCAACCTATGATGTTTTCTTGATTTCACTAATGTGACTTCCGAAGCATGGATTAGATGTTAGCTTACCATGTGAAGAGAAAAACTTTCCTAAGTGGGTGAACTTTTCTAAAAAACATGTATATTCTCTTCTAATTTTGAAATAGGATTTTGTTTGGTTTTTCAACTTTTTTTTTTAGTTGATATAAAGAAAGTGAGTCAAGTTTTCACCAATATTAAAGAGGAAATTTCTACTTATTCTCAAAATGGTACAAATGCAAACTTTAGAAAAGTAACTAGGTTGGGGCCAGAACCACAAGAAGATTGACTAGCGAGGTGTGTTTGTTAATTGAGATCTGAAACTTAGGGATTTTCCCTTGTTGTTTTTAAAAAAGTGACAACAATTTTGCAGTATTGGGAAATCCCGGAAGATTCTATCAATTTCACTTTAAAACGAGCATGTGGTTTTTATGTATGTTAACCTTTTTTTGATGAAACTTCTTAAGTGATTTGGAGGAAAGAAATCTAATTTCGTTTTTCTCCTTACTGCTTCCAGACACATGTGAAGGATGGCTGTGTTCTTGGTCCAAGTTTAAATCAAGGCCAGAGCACTCTGGACTGAAGACAGATACTGGATCCAGTTGAGGTACTGGTTAGAGCAAACAGGCATGACAGTCTCTGAGCTGCTCTTACTTCTTCTAAGTGAAGATTTTTTCTTGTTTGAGTATCATTTGAGTAGTATGGATTCTTATAAGTTCAACGTGTTTTAATCAGCTCTAGTCATTCATTTTGATGCTGAGAGCATCCAAAATTTGACTGACAGGGCTTAAGTAAGCTGGTTGCTGTATTCTTTTGATGTGACCCATCAGTATCTGGGTACTTGCGTGCTTTCTAAGATAAGTCACACCTACTTCATTCCCGTCCCAAACCTGGAATCAGTCAGGTTCCATTTAGTAGCATAATAGTAGGATGGTATTTTGAAACTGAAATCTTGGCACTGATTGGATGCAATATGAATGTTGTGGCCTCATCAATGGCATTGCCGGTCAAAAGCTCCAACGCTAGTCAAGCCTTTAGTACTTATTTCCAGTTTTTTGGGAATGCAAAGAGCAGAAGAACAAGTTAAAAGTTAAAAGTAGAAAAATCCAGACTATGAGGCATCCTTCTAGGCAGCTGGCTTGGTGTTTCTTTAAGAATCAATCTCATAAAAAAAGGTGGCAAGATTTTCTGTCGTAGATTTAGAAAGCCTTAAGAGACACAGTAGAAGCAATGTGGGGCCACTGCTGGAATTCTGTTTAGAAAAAAACTAAATATAAAATAATTCTGGGGATTGTTAGGAAACTTTTAATATGGACTCATTATTAGATGATATTAGGTACTTATTAATTTTTTCAAGATCTGACAGTATTGTGATCGCTTAGCTAAATATTTTTTGATGATTACATGCTGAGGTGTTTAAGGGTAAATGTAATGATGCCTGTAGTTTGTTTAAAATAATTTGGCAACAATAAAAATCAAAATAAAACATCGTATAACTATAATTATATGTATGTACACATGCAACAGGGGTGGCCCACTCTTAAGCATTGTGGAAGAGTTGTTGAATCCAGGTGAGGGGCATTTATTGTATTATTTCTCCTATTATTCGATGTGTTTAAAGGTTTTCATTATGAAAGGAAGTTTTAGAAAAGGGACCAGGGTACTCCATGACTCTGGGGCAGGCCAGCTTCTCACTTCCAGGAAATCTATGCTATTTCTTCTTATATTTCCTGCCCAGGAATTGGAACCAAAGTCCTCCAAGTCTCACAGTCAGAAGTCTGGGAGTCCTCCTGAGGCTTCCTATCCCCTTTCCCCTCAGCCTTTTTGCTCAACAAGAAGCCCTTTGTTCCAGTTACACACATCTTTAAGATATGTCAAGGCATTGGTCCGCACTTTGGCTGTGGTCCTGGGGGCACCTGGCAGCCACTTTCAGACTGTATGCCCTAGTCCATGGCAGTCAGCCCCACTTTCTAAGGTGTGATTCTAATCATGCCACTTCTCTGTGACCCCCCCCCCCCATTGCTTAGAGGATAAAGTCCAAGCCCCTAGCATGCTGTGTGATGCACATGGCCTGTGTCACCTGCCCCTGCTCTAGCACAAGGATCTGCCCCAGTGCTGTCCGGCTCTGCTCATTGTGACTTCACTCTGCTGCAAACTCCTGGTCACCCCTGGCTGCCTCCTCGGGGCATGCTAAAATTCTCAAATATAAGATGGGACAGGACAGTTCCTCAGACACACTGCTTCCTTAATTAATGGCCTGCAGGTCCCCAATAGGAGTTTATGTACGTGGCAGTTAGCCATACCAGTTCGTACTTGTGAGAGACCGCAGAGCGCAGTGATTGGAGCTCAAGTGGTTGGGCTTGAATCCCAGCTCTGCTACCCACTCCCTCCCATCGCCTCGTCCGGACGAGCTACCCGCCCTGCCTGCCTGCGGCTGTCCTCCATGGCCCCAGGACAACGCCAGCAGAACCCAACTCACACAGCACGTGAGAACATGTCCTGTTTACAACAGTTCCTGGCACATTAGAAGCACTCAGGAAATATTACCCCATCATCTCCAGCGCGTTCCCATTTCCTCATCCTGTGCTAAGCTCCTAGAAGTGAGGGGCAGGCAGTGTTCACAGACATTCCTATGTGCCGAGCACCGTTGTTCATGTTTCTGTTCCCTCCAATCCTCACCAATGACCTGGATGCCAACTCTTCCTTCCTCCCTCTCTCTCCCTTTCCCTATTTTCCCTTCCCTTCCCTCCCTTTCTCCTCTTTCTTCCCTTCCTCCCTCCCACCTTCTTTCTTTCCTTCCTTACACATTTTAGTGTCAAGGTTGTTCTACCTTCCCTATTTGACAGATGAGGAGGCCGAGTTGCATGCAGAGAAGTTAAGGAGTTTATCTGTATGCAGGGAGCCAGCTGAGTGGCAGCGCCTGGGTTGGATTCTGACTGCCTAACGCTGAAGTTGGTGTGGGCCACACTGCACCATGTTCTTCTTTGTATGCACAGCATGTAGCATCCCGACTGCCACTTAGTGTTCAGTACATAGAGGAATGAATGACTGGATGGATGTTGAGTGAGTTAAAGGAAAACGAGGAGCATATGAATGGGGTGTAATGAACTCAGGTTTGGACAAAGACATCATATGCTCTGACCCTGGATGAGTGGCTCATAGCAGAGGAATTTGGATTGCGCAGGCTCAATGTCCAGCTGATAGCCTGCCAAGCAGACAAGGGCATCCTTGAGGACAGGGCACCAGCTCTTTGAAAGTCAGTCTTGGATTTTTGCTGAGAATCCACATTAAACTGATCAACCTGGACCAAAATCTTCATTTGTCTTCCTCTGTCGCGAATAATCAGTATACTTGTTTTTAGCCCCTCTTTTGTCCTCCATAATTCCTCAACTATTATCCCATTTTCAGGATTATGTCTGTTAAATTCCCTCATGATTTCAGCTGTATTGAACAGGGATTTAAAATAGCTTCGAGGGACTCTTTTCATAGCTTTCATATTGAATGTCCTCTGCTGGGACTTTCCAGGTTGAAATTCATTCTCTGTGATGCTACTACCTGGGGAAAGGCCCATTTCCATTTGGTGGTTGGCAGAAGGCCAGTGCCTTGACTGTCTCATCTGAAGTTGTCTCCCAGCCCCCAGCCCTGCCACATTTCCCTGGGTTATGGCCTTAATAACATTCCTTTCCTCTGAAATGATCAGAAGCCATAAATCTGTGTGATTTGAGTTGCTGCCTATCAGAATGCAAGCTTGGTGAGGGCAGAGGCTGGTGTATAGTGTTCACTGCTGGTGAGTGCCCAGCAAATGCTTGAATGAGTGAAATGGGGGTGTGCAAGAGGCCTGGAGAAAAGAAGAAGATACACAAAGAGGATTGAAAGCTGTAAAACTCCCTGTTTACTGTACTTATTGCTACCAAAGCACTTTCCTTCCCTGTCTTAATTTTCTATTTCTTCATTCTGTTGTTTTCTATTCCATTCTGATTCCACCACCAATCTGTAGGCTCTAAAAGCTTGGTAATGACTGCTCACATTTTCATTCATTTCAATCATTCCTTTAATTCACTCAGAAAAGATTCACTGAGCGTAGATGGAGGCAAAGCAGTGTTCTGGGAGCTTGGTATCCCTGTGTGGTTGACAAAGGAGGAAACATCAGATGTTATACGACCCTCCTATGACCATAATTTTACTTAGAGCTAAGCCTGCAGCATCGAGGAAATCATTCCTTCCTTTTTTGCCCCAGGCAAGTTATGTTTATAGGCTGTTAGCTAAGGAGAGCAATAAGCTTCCTATAACCCAACCTGAGTTTCTGAGGAAACGTTAATTACCTGTTTATGGATTAGGATTAGGATTTTTAATTAACTTAACCACTTTCAACAAAGATTAAAGTGATAAGGGTGACTTTTTTTAAAGTGGGATAATTTATGTGTTTCAAACTTGGATATAGAGAAAGTCTTAATTCAACAAAATACTTTTCATGCTTTCTGATAATTATTTTATTTAAAAGTTGTTTTTGTTTATTTTTTTGATTTAAAGACCTGCCGTACTCAGGATGCACGAGATATGGGGGAAAAAATTACTTCTCTCTTAGGAGATCTAAAGATCAGCTATGAATGTAAAACAACTACCTCTCTCATTAGTCGGATTTGAGAATGTCAAGTGCTTACTTCACAGATGACATTCATGACTATTATTCATAGCAGTCTGCCTGAACTGTCTATGAGTTAGCTACTCACCATCACCCTCCATCTGCACTCTGCCACAGCCTCCTCTTCCTTCAGAACTCCCCTGCCACAACTTCCCCTTCCTTGGAGAACTCATCCTTTTTTCATTAATTCCTTCTTCCTGTCACTTCTCCCCACCTCTCCAGCCACCCATTTTCCTCCCCGCCATCTCCCCTGCCTCTATCACCACTGTCAAGATGCCTCCATCCACAACCACGGGCATCTCTGCAGACTGTGCATCGGCTTCCCTCCCCCTCCTCCCCATCAGTGCTCTTCTCACCCGCTCCCTGATAATGCCACCTGGAATATTCATCTGATTAGTGCCAGTAAGTACCCTCGAGAGCTTTGTGAGAAGTACACGGATGGGCCAACATAGCTGTCTTAGTTGGCTAAATTATGCTGGAAGAGTTTTTCCAAGTCATTTATTTTCATCTTCTCTCCAGCCCAAAGGGCTGCGCTCTTCCTTCTCTTTCATTAACACCTGGGAATGGTGCACATTTGCACACAAACTAATAGAGTTCTTGATTTCTTCCCCTTATTGCACCTATTTTGGACTTAAGAAATCCCTCAAAAGTCACACCTTCTTCAATGGGGAGAAGTGAAAAGCAGTCATTATAATCCCAAGTCAAGGCAAGCCAAACTGCTTCTAAAAGTGCAATACATTTTTTTCTTTAAAAAGTGGTGTAAAAGCTATGATGTCCCCGAGAGAAGATGGGGCAGTCCTCTGCAAGGCCCGCTCTTTCCTGCTTGTGCCCTTGTCTTAGAGCAAGTCAGGGCCTTCCAAAGATCTTTCTGAAATGAAACTTCATCCTGCTATTCCACTAAAATTCTTTCCACAGTTCCTCACTGCCTACTGGGTAAAGTCCAAGCTGTCACCGTCTGCCCATGCTTACCCCGTGCCCCATGATGCAGCATGTGACCTAGAGCTGGCTTCCTCTGTTAGGTCACACTGAGTTCCTAACTTACTGCGTGGCCTCTTCCTCTTCCACTGTGCTCATTCCTGTTCAGTTTAGACATCTCCAGGAAACCCTTCTTAACTTCATGGTTCTCCTTTTCCTGCATACCATAGTGTTTACTATGGTAACATTGCGTCCTGGTTGGCAGTTCAGTTGGGCCGTCAGTAGCAACCCCAAGCTCATCTAGAATCGTGCAACCATAGAAGAGAGGAGAAATGCAGAAATGTCACATCTCAGAGCCTCTGACTCCACAGTTGCCAGCTTCCCAGGCTCCTCTGTGAACTTGACCGACTTCTCCCTCACTCACGTTCCTGCCCATCGCCAGACCTCTGAGTGTGCTCTTTTTACTCTGCCCAACATCTCTGCCTGGGCCCGTCTACTCTTTTCAGGCTGTGTTTGGCTTCCAGCCAACTCCACACAGCTCCTTAAGCTACCATCTGTATGTTGATGACTCCCAATATTTGTTCATTTCCAGATCTCTGAATTCCTGGCTGGTAGAACTATCCAGCTAAGCATTTCAAAGGCACCTCACATTGAGCTTGCCCCTTATTTCCTCTCTCCACCCTGCCTGTTGCCCCTTCAACCCTGCAGCCCTGCGTGCTGCCTTTCCTGGTAAAAACAGAGAGTGACACTGCCTATCACCCAGTCGTCTAAAGGAGCTGGCAGCAGAGGACTCTGGACCTCTGGCCTTTGCCAACTGACATGGAGTCCCTTGCCCTCTCTTGAGTCAAGTGCATATCAAATACCAAGTTCTCTTGCTTTTGCCTCCTATGTTTCTCTAAAATCCATTCTTTTTAGAGAAGGAACTGGTACGTTAGCTTCCTTTCTGGATCCCCCCGCTTTCCTTACCGCCCTGAGGCCTCTTTAGTGCTATCTTTGCGAATTTCCTAATGTGAAGTTTAATGTCTCTCTAGCTTGAAGCACAGTGTTTCTCTACTATAAATTCCTCTGTAGGATCACATTTCCTTGTAATACAGACTCTCAGGACCATGACAGCCTGCTTCTTCCTGCTTTTTTCCCCTGAAACACAACTCTGCGATGCTGCTTTTCTTGTACCTCCCTCACCTGGTAATGCAGGTTTCTGTCAGACCACCTTGAACGGGAGGGTGTGTGCACCTGTTTTCAACTACTAAACTCAACTTTGCTCTTGAGGAAAGGTAACTCAGTCTTTCCCATTCTGGCATTTGCAATCTAATCCAGGGATTTTCTGCAGCCACACTCAGATGTTATTTTCTCAGTCAATGCCAAGTGCAAAGCTTATCTTTGGGATAAATGCTTGGTTTCTCGTGGCTTCTTTCCTCTCTGTTTTACCTGCCTTTCTTTTTGGAGGTGACATGAGTGCAGCGGGGGAGTAGAGTAGGAGGAAAGGACAGGGAGGGAAGGCTGATGGCTTTTCTAGCACTGTGAAAGGGGCATCTGGTCCCCAGAGGATACTCTTAGAGGTGCTTCATCCTGCTCAGTCTATGGGCATTGCTCTCTGTCCCGATAGTATCTGCTGCGCCATGGCCTGGTGACCTGGACGGGGTCCTCCCCTCCTCTGCTGACCAAACTCCCTACCATTGTCCTTGGTAACTTCCTCTTCCAAGTCTCGGACCTCTTCTAGGTAGGTCACTCTTCCTCCTAGAATGCTAAGATCTCCTGGAGGACCTGGGAACACTAGTCCACTTCCTTTCCACTCCAAGGGAATGGGGTGGGTGGGGACTATGAGGTTCCTCGTTAGCCTGCTCTTAGCTGTGGCCACTCCCCTGTCCTCTCATGGGGTGGCCAGTACCACAGTAAATACGGAATGAGCCCTTGGAATAATCAGCCCTCAACAAATTTTACTTATTTTCCATAGGTTTACTAACCTGCCATTTGCAGAGATGTCTTCAGTGGTGATAACCCAGGCTCAACGGTTTATATACTATTACATATACACATAGGACATGTGTGTATGTCAGGCCACAGACCTCAGAAGTATCAGGTATAACACTCAATTTGTCTTTTAAGCTGTCAATCTGATTGGGCAATGGGAAATGAATCTCAGGCAGATTAGGGATTCTTATCCTCTTAGCTCAGGATCTTGGCCGGGGTCAAGATGGCCCACTGATCCTTTGTGTTACCTGAATACAGTGTCTACTGTGATGTCCACTGTTGCATTGGGCCCACAGCTGTCAGGCTACATGGGGTGCTGCAGAGATGGCCCTGGGTCCCTTCCTTTGGCTTCCTTCCAGTTCCATTGTTGCAACCTATCTCAGGCACACAGAAACCAGCTTCTAATTTTCAGCTAGTCTGAGCTGCACACAAGTGTCTGGAGGTCATCTAAGGCCCCATCTTTCTAGACACTCCCTTTAGCCACCTATTTCTTGGAGTCTAACCACTTCTCTGGGAGTTTCCCTGGGAAATGAGGGCACACATTCCTTCCTATGGTCCCACAGACCTCTCAGGGCATGAGCTGGAGAGTGGGGTCTCATCCATCTCCCCTTCCACTCTTCCACCTCCAGCAGGAGGCATCTTTTGCTATCTTTGAGGGAATAGGGTAGAGTGGGAAGTCTGGATCCTACCTCCAGGTTTTCTCCCCATAAAGGTCTAGGCTTTTGAAACTCAAAAGACAGGAAGACACTCCGCCCTCTGCATTCTGCCGTTGTCCCCGCTCTTTGCCCAGTGCTCTGGGTCCAGCTGAGGCTCATTTCTGAGGCCCCAGCCTGACTGCTTGTGAGGACGGAGTGTTCCTGAGCTGCAGCTGGGGACCCAGAGCAGGCCAGCCTTGTCTGGCACCCTGGTCCTTCGCTGCTTCTGGACGTCTACACTAATGTTAAATGAGGCGGCTGTGCTTTGAGTTCTGCTTTACCTGAAACACTTGCACTGCGACAGCTTGTGGGGAAAGCCTTCCCCCCTCTTGACCTTCAGTGGCTATGAGCCAGAACTGTGTCACCTTCCCTGCCACTGAGGAAACCGTTTCCAGACTTCATGAAAAAGCTGAGTCTGTTTCGTTCCCTTTTCTATTTAGTATTGAAAAACCTAGAAGGTGTGTGTGTGGGTGGTCGAGAACGTGATGGAAGTTAGACTAAGGGGTATGCAGCTCTTCCACAGCCTGCTGTTTGCTGTGTCACCTGGGAAAGGCACACAGGGGACTCAGGCGCTCCCGTGGAGAGGAGAGAGGAGAAGTAGTAATAACACCCTTAGGCCCCGGAGAGCTGATTACTCTTTCTCTTGAGGAGTCCCTGCACCCACTCATGGGTTTAAAAACACAAGAACACTAAAAACCATTGAAAGCAAACAGAACCCACATCAGAGAGGAGAACTTCTTCCAAGAGCATAGTGGCCTTTCCCTGAGACCCAGGCTGAGATCCCTAAGGACGCCCTTCTCCTCAGCGACACCTCCCTTCCTGCCGCGGCTGCTGCTGCTAGCTAGCGCTTACCGAGCGCGCGTGCCGTGCCAGACACTTTCCCAGGGCCTTGTGCTAATTAACCCATTTAATCTTCACAACAACTCTCTGACATAGGCACTATTATCATTGTCCTCTTTTTTAGATGGGGAAAGTGAGGTGCCACGGTGTGACTCACCCCAGATGGTGCAGTAGGAGGTGGAGTCAGGACAGAAACCCAGGCAGGAGGAGCTGGAGCTCCTGGGCCTGACTCTGTAGTGACAAGTACAGTGCCTTCCACCTGTGATGGCCCTCGTAGCCTGTACAGAGCTTGTCCCCAGAGTTGATTCTTGGGAGAAAGCTGTCAGTTTGGACTTGGGGAATCTGTGCTTCAAGCTTCGCCACCAAAGTGTTTCTAGGGCAGAGGACAGTGAACTGACATCATCCTTACATCCCTGGGACCAACCACATTCTTCCACTTCACCCTGGGTCAGCCCAGAGCTGCCCCCAAAGCATTGATTCTCTTTTTTGAAAGCTCATATTTTGTCTAAATAATTCAGGCAATTTTATAACTTGCTAGATAGTGTATCCATGTTTGTTTTTGTACTCTGACTGTATTGACAAGTAGCAAGACTCGGGTGGGTAGACCGGGCACAAGCCTATCCATGAGCTCCTCTTCTCTGAAGGATGAAGGAATCTGGGCAATAAGGCAATCAGCAGAGGGATCAGCTACGTCCTCCAGTGGCAGCTGGAAGTCTGAGCTTCCAGGGCCTGCTCCGACACGGGAGCAGGAATGTTCTCCTGGCTTATCATCCCCAGCCTCTCCAGGAGCCCAAGACCCTTCCTGATTCTTGAGCTGTGAACTTGAGCACAAGTCAAGACACCCACGGCTCCCTTGGGGTCATGCTAAGAGAACTACCCTGCGATTTTAACCATACTTGATTACTTTAGGAGAAAGTACACATTTCAAGCCGGTGGCTTGTGTGCCCTCTAGCCTCCCTCAGCCGCCCATATCCAAGCCTAAGTGCTTCTTTTTGGGAAGTACGAGGATGCCAGTATAGTATCTGGGTTATGAGCATAAGGGCCTTTGGGGAGCTAGACGGCACATGTGGAGTAACAATTTCCATAGGCCCCGCAGACTGGGCCCAAACATACAGAACCACGTGCAGCCACCCACGGCCCCCACGGCCTGGACCTCAATCCCACACATGGTTTAGGAGTCTTGCTAGTGCAGCAAGAGAGATTAGAGAAATCGTTCAGGTGGGCTTTAGTTCCCACACGGTGAGTCATTTTTCCAGATTGGGAGAAGCTGAATTCCTTTAGTGATGGCTTTGCAAGGTTATCAGGACCCAGGGACTTTATCAAGCAACGGGTCCTTAGGAGAAAATGGACTACTACACTGGGACGTCAGGCCCTGGCACATGCATCTCACTTAGAGCCAGAGGCCACACCAAGGACCACAGAGGGGCTCAACTGTGTATCCATATTTTGATACAACCCTTAACAAAAGTAAAAACCTCTTGAAGCGCTTTAAAGTCTTCCAGCCATGAAATATTTCAGGGCAGCAAACCTAGCAGTCATTTTCCTTTACACACCCTGGCAGAAACAATTATGTCACTTCCTGTATAACACACTCCTAGTTAAAATCGCCGCATTCAGTTAGGGGTGTCTCACCAATGCACACTTTAAAGTTTGCCGTCAGGACCACATCTTATAGTTACGATCTGAGGAGGGGACCTTTCTCTGGACTCATTTCCAGGGATAGCATGGCAGCATGGTTTGTGAGTGTCCCTTCCTGCCACAAGCTGGTCCCAGAAGGCACCTTCTGCAGTGTCACAGGAGGGCAGGCTCTGGTAGACCTCAGCGGGCCTTATGTCCCAACCCGGCCCTGCCTCCCAAGGCCTGTGTGGCACTGAGCAGATTCTCCCCCCTTGCTAAGGCAGCACCTTCATCCATAGGACGTTCTCATTCACACCCAACCCCCAGGACTGTCGCACAACACAAGTTTACATTGTGTGCAAGGACACACTTAGCGTTCAGTAGCTTTTATTATTTTTACTGCCCAAAGTCCTACAGTTACTAAAATACAAGGAAGGTGCTTGCTCTTACATTCTTGGGCTCATTTCTTTCGAATTGGAACAATTTTCAATGTTGTAAAATAAAACAGCATACAGAAAAGTGCATAAATCCATGCAGTTTAACAAATGTTTGTAAAGCCAGCACTTGTATAAGACTTTTCAAGACAAGGGCATTAAGTGATGTCCGAGGAAGTAGGTCCCACCTATTCCTTCCCTGCCCCGAGTCCCTCCTCCTTGTGCAGGTTCCAGACAGGGTGCCGCTGGCTCCTTGGATAAACCCCCCAGGGCTGCTGTCCCTGTGGTGTGTTCTGCTGAGCCCTGGAGGATGGCAGGACACCTGCTCTCCCGTCCCTACATCCCACGCAAATGTCTTGGGAGTTAGCTCCCCAGGAACTGCGGCTCTTTCCCAGGACTAAGGGGCTGCTGTGAGTCATAGGCACGCTTGGGAAGTCATAGTCCAATCACCTTTTGTTTCTGTGTCTCCCGACTATCTTCCCTAATCCATTCAGAGACAAAATCCTATTGATTCTTTGTCTCCTGGCGCCTCCAGACTCTTCCCAGGACCCCTAGCACATCCTTGCGGAGAGGCACTGGCACCTGTCTCTAGGTAGCCTGCTTGCTTATGCTGTAGACATGTCTGACCGGGATTTTGTTTTCTATCACATCCTGACACTCTTGTCCCTGACTGTATTGATTCTCAAATTAGGCTTAATCTTGTTTTGGACTTTGCGCTCAGGCATTTTTAAAAGGCTGGCTTGATTATTGAAGATAAGCCTCTTTATTTTGAGAAAACGTCCCACTTCAGTGTTAAGGGAGTGCCTCTGTGAGGGCTGGGGCAGGTGGGGACACAAGGCCCAGGCCCTACCATTTGCAGTAAGATTGTCCAGGTGGGGCAGGGACAATGGGTGATCTAGCAAGGCCAGTCCAGCCCCCTCCCCTCTATGCAGCCTCCAGCAGTCACTTGCCAAACACGCTGGGTGAAGTCAGCTCTAGGAGCTCTTGGGGATACTGGCTATCTTCTGGGTGGAGAGTGAGATTGGTTACACAGACCTCTTGATATGGGGAATTCTGTTAAGACGTAATCTCAAGAATTTAATATGTAAATTCCTCCTTCTCATTGACCCATGCAAGTAGCATTTCTACAAAAGCATATGAGGTGGGTGACAGCCGTATAGCCTAAGGGGCAAGGCACCAGGCAGCGGTGCTAACCCTATACAAAGCATCAGGAGGCTTGGAGCAAGAAAGCCTGACCAGTAATCCAGGAGAGTCCTAGTGTGAAGGTCAGTGTTTGAACATTGGCTCCAATAGGTTCTGAGCACGCTTAATAATCACTTATAGAGGTCCATATAAATGAGGGCTTTTTCAAGGAACAAAGCTTTAAAACACAGTAAATTCTTAGTTTAAAAAAGTGGATTAAAGTTATGTAAGGCTATGCTTTTTGGGGCATTAAAGCATCTTAAAAGCAAATTCAGGCTACCAAATATTTTAGCAATACCAATACAAATTTTGGAGTCTTACTGTATACAAGCCTGTATTTCAATAGCTGAAATTGTAAGCTTAGAGACAGATATTGTATCTGAATACAAAAATTTTCCTGCAGAACTATGGAACATCCTATGATGCTTTCTCTTAAAGCCTGTGGAAACTGTCAAATCTATTAAAAAGCTGGGTAGGTGAATTGTATTTTCTTCATTATATTGTATCATATTTCATTATTTCCCTACATTATCTTCCTGTTATTTTAGCAAATGAGAAAGTGAAGTGACCTCTTTGGTGAATTAACGATCTTGCTAATGTCACCGTATTATCTTTTACGTAGTCAAGACCAAGCCAAATCAACACACAGATGGGGCAGTCACATCTTATCTCATTAGTGTACAATTAAAGGCATCCAGAAAGGAGGCCAGAACATTCTTACAGTAGCATCCTTTATAATTTGAAACAGAATTTATTTTGTAGAATGTCAGACACTCAAACTGACTTGAAGATGGGGGACGTGGTAATCAAGACCAAAATAAGACTATTTGGAATTACAGGTTACGCATTGGCCTGTAATATTACTAACAATTCATAGGGCGTAATAGTAGGAATCAAATCTTATTCTTTACACCACCCAAAGCCCTCATTCTTACGTGCGTTTGTGCAAACACATGTACGTGTGTCTATGAAGTCAAATCTACATTAAAATATGTGGGAGCAGGAGAGGAGGGAACAAAATGCTGAAGACATTGAGACAAGAGCAAACAAAGAATGAACCGATTTTCAATGTAGCTGGAAAGCAGAGGAGATGTGTGGTGGGGGTGGTGGAAAATAAAACAAATTTGGAGAGGTAAGCCAGGATGGGATCCTGCAGGGTCTCGTAAGCCAAAATAAGGAATTTGGACTTCATCCTGGGAGCAATGGAGGACCTTTTGAATAGTTTAGAACAGAGAAGTGACATGATCAGATTTGCATTTTGCAGAGATACTTTGGTCTGCGTTGTCGAGAATAGGTGGGAGGGGCAAGAGGCAGGGAGTTGGGGGAGCAGTTAGGAGAACAATACGGGTAAAAACGGTAAGAGAATAGTATGATCCCCTTCAATGTCCACATTTATGGAAATCATATACGGAAGATGAAAAGTCAGATGGAAATTATAAATTGGAAGTGTTTTGGATCGTTTAAACCGTAGCCTGTGGATCCTGACTTTAGGGTTAAAAATTCTCTGTCACAGTTCCCTCTGCAACGCCACCCAGTGTCTGCCCAGGACATAGGGGTTTAGACGTGATCACCGTGTGCGTGACTACTTCTCAAAATGTCTTTCAATCAAACACGGTTTAATTATGTTTAGGGTCATGAACGCTGATGTCTTTTGATATTTCTTGCAAGCAGGTAATAGCCCAAGAGCCAGGAATCTTCATAATCCCCAGATCATAATGAGTCGATGAATTCATGGCTTATTTTTGCTTTGAAAAAATGTGAATTTCTTAGCAGGATAAACTTACCCTACCTATGATGGCTTGTATTTTTTTAGCCCTACTTTGAAAGATTGAGGAGTATTAGGAAAAAATAGGAGAAAAGGTCACCCCAGGACAACGTTAATGATTTTTTAGAATTTCATAGTTTGGGATTGAACATTTTCTTCAGTCAAGAAGAGTATAGTATTTATTTTGAGGTTATTTTGACAGTATACATTGTGTGTCTGGGTTCTGATGTACACAACTTCCTATGTTGTGTAAACATCCATGATATATATCCTTGGGATAGTTGGAAAGAATGATCAAAAATGCTATTAGCAGTTTTCTTCACACTTTAAAAATCATCCTGTTTTCAATTCTTCAACTGCCCATAATAAATCTTTTTCCTCTCAATTCCTGAGAGAAATCATGAGAAAGGAAACTCAGTTGGATTTCTTTTGAGAAGGCAGATGAATCTAAGACTTTTTAGACATAATTCGGCACTGCAGAGACTTCTAGAAAGACAAAAGCTGTATCAAGCTACACATTCTGTCAGTTTTCTCAAAAACTCCCTTTCAAACCTTGAAAACCAGTTTGTCCATCTGAAATAAGGTTTACTAGACAGACTCTAACTCTAAACCCCACTCTCGATTGGCATAACTTTAAGCCACTCATTTTATTCCTTTCCTGACTTTCCAGTTCTCAGTGTGACAAATCCAGACACCCTGACAACATTCAGTTGCCTCCTGCCTAAGAATGTGCAGCAGCACAACTGGCTTTGGTCAACTGACTTGAACCCCAAAGAACAGAGAGTGCCTGTGGACATGAGATCTGGCAGGTTTAGAAAGAAAAACCTCATGCTGGCACATTCTCAAAGGGGCTGGCTGGGATGCTTTCAATTCCTGTATTTTAATTCCCCCGTATGGGGCAGTTACATGTGTGTACTGTGTACAGGGCAGCACGAGGGGTAGAAAAGAAGGTTAAGAACAGCATCTCTCAGCCTAAAACTTGACAACAGTTGGGAAGACAAGAAACAAAGTTCAGTGATAGAAGGCTCTATGCAAACACTAGAAAATGAAGGAGTCATTTGAGGGTTATGCCATGGACTGTGGCCGAGGACAGGTGCCTTTCAAGGGGACATGAGGTGTCAGCAAGGTGATGTTGAAGAAATTATGGCAGAGGCTTATTTTCCAGTTGGAAATGTTCTTCAGAAGAGAGAGATAAAACAGCAGCCGCAAAATCACAGAAGTATGGGAGCGCTCAACATCCACGCTCTCTGAGAAGCCTTGAATTATTAGCCTAATGGAGAAGGAAGAGAGGACAGGAGATAACATTGGAGAGGAAGGCTTGGGCCAGAAGAATCAACGACTTCATGCCAACAGTTTAACTTGCTGACAATGGAACGTCATCTAAACTTTTAAGCTGTGGAGAAGATGCCATGTGCCCCACAAAGTATACATTGCTTATGATAAACATAATTTAAAATAACTGAAAGAGAGGAAAAGATGACAAAATGAGTCTGCTTTGATAATAGACTTCAGTGGGCTTTTTGTTTTGTTTTATAGCCAAGGAAGATTTCTACCCAATGCTGTTCAATGTGCCAGGGGATATGATAGTAGAGGGAACAGAGATGTGCCCTTCACTGGGCCCTCTTTGTAGGGCTCCTGAGTCTTGGAACCGAGCAGCTCAACTAGACAGGAAAACGTCAGCATCAACGGGCGCTTACATGGCCATGCAGAAGCGGCAGGTGTTATGAAGCAGAGCACAGAGCTCCTTCCCTTTGCCTGCAGCCATCCCAGCACCTGCCTCCTGCCCTACCCTTCAGCCCTCCTCATCTCTTGGGGATTTCCCTCAGTCACTTTCCCCCAATGTCCCCAAGACCCAAATAAAGAACAGAGGTTAAAAATGTCAAGGGCCTGCCTGAATTCACCCAATAAATTGTGGTAGAATAAGGAATCAGAGGCTATAAACTTTCCTAGTGTCATAAGATCTTTGTCAACGGTCTGAGTTTCCAGCCCAAGGGACTTTAAAGGAAATCTAAACTCCCAAACTCTGTATCTGCCTCTATAGACTATGGCATCTACTTCAACCGGCTTTGGAGTTCAACATCCTGACTATACCTTCCAGACCCTTCTTCCCGTGAACACTAGTTCCTGTTCCCTGGGTCCTGCTGGCCCTCTGAAGAGGTTAGGGAGGGACAGCAAAAGATCGGCCCAGGTGACAGTTAGTAATAGGATGAGTGTCAGGATATTAGGCGGGGTCAGTTAAGAAACCAAAAAACGAAATGACCAAAGGTGGGCAACCTCCTCTCAGGGCTGGTCTGAGGACTTGCTCTGTAGAGCTTGCTTTAATCCCAGGTACAAAATTGGCAAAATATATTTGGCATTAGCTTCTAATATTTGGCATTAGCTTCTATGGCAGGGATGTGGGGAGACTAGAGAGAAGCTCATTGAATGTTGCTGCATGAGAAATGGATTAGTATCTGTTTTCGACTAATGGCGAAAACTTTTCACTTCCTATTTCAAGAAAGAACTTTTTATGCTAAAATTTAACCTCTCTCCCCGTTTTATTATTTTTGCCCAACAAGTAGGCCTTTTGAGTATATATTTAAAATACGTCTCTGATTATCATAGCATGTAGGAAGAAACCCAGTCCCAAAGAGAGAATGCAATTGCCAAAGAGAACACAGAAACAGGCCCGGCAGGCTTCCCTGGCCACCAGCAGAGAGGGAAGCAGAGCTTCCCATCAAAGTGAAAGAGAAAGACACTTGGAGACTATTCTAGCAGCTGCCTAAGCAAAGTCCCGGTCTCAGAAATAAAGGCCCCAAAGCAAGAAGAGGCTCCCCAGTGAAGATCTGCTCTCTGGGACATGGAACGAGGGACATGAAGAAGAGGGTCCAAACTGGACTCAGCTCATCCCTTTCCTTGTCTGTCCCTTATCCAGGCTGAATTCCAGACTCAGACCACCCCCCGCCGTACAGCCCTTCTGGTTTCTAGCCAGCTTCATTTGCCAGTGACTACTCCATATTTGCGAGAGGCCTGCAATTCTCCCTCCTCCCACTTTTCCCAGAAAAAGTTGTATTTTGCCCCCTCCTGATCCTTCTTCCAAAGTCCCTCAGGATTTCTAAGTGTGTTTTCACTTGTGAGCTGAATGCCCCCCTACTGCCAGGCAGGTTAGATCAGTTTGTTTCCAGAATCCTCTGTAGGAAGGCAGGGAGACTTCCATCACACACGTGAAGCCTCTGTGCCCCCACTCCCACTCTGCTGCCGCTCCCCTGGCTGCCTTTCCTTTGGCATTGGAGTGCGCCTGGCAGCTCCTTCCTCTATGCTCCTCCTCTGGGGAAGGAGGCAGCTCTGCTCGGCTCAGCCCAGCTTCCTGTGGAGCCACCAGACCCTGCTGCCTGGTGGACGTGCACTGCTGCCCCGTCACATGAAATTGGCTAAGCTTCTCTACCAGCAGAGATTTTCTCTTAGGACAGCAATATTTTCTCCCTCCAGTCCCCCAGAAATATCTGAATATACAATGGTTTCAAATATCCCTACTGGACCCCTTCCTTCCCTTCGGGTGAATCAAGAGATATGACTGGATGCTGCCGTTGGGGACAGTTAAGAACTTTCCCAGGGTTCTATGACAGTTGAGAAGTGGTTCTGCCTGCAGCATCAGAGTTGACCTCTGGGTCAGAGGTCATGATTTCTAAGGTGCCTGGCTCTGGCCTTGATAAAATGCCCTTTAGCATGTGTATAACAAACTGTATTATTTTCATTTCGTAGTGTATGTTTGGTCATTTTCAATATTTCCATTTTGCTATTTTCACATAATGAATTTTCACATTCCTCTATGTCCACCCTTGCATTGTGTGGACCTCAAGACTAGGTCCCCTGGGTTTAGGAACCTGTCTCTTGTGCCCAATGAGGCCCATTTTTGCAGGGGGTGGAATGTGTGACCTGGGGTCAGGTGGGAGACCAAAGAGGACAGCAGAGCATACAGGGATTGGGAACCCAGGCAAATATTAGAGTCATGAAAGGGCAGAATTTGGTCAAGGCCTGCCAACATACATGGGCAAGAAAAGGACATAATTTTTTAAAAAGCTAAAAAAGTTAACTATTTTCCTCTTTGTAGAATGTTGTCTTCACTGTTACTTTTGTTCTTGAGATATGATACAGGAGAATATATAAAGCTATGTGTACAATTTAAAGTATAATTATTGAGCTAACGACATTACCTGGTGTGTATTTCCTATAGAGGCAGAATCTAGTCCTTGACCTTGACTGGTGTGAAATGTGTAGGGCAGACAGTGATGAAGGATTCCTGGAACGTGAGATGTGCAGTGGGTTTGCGCAGGCAGAGGGGAGGTGGGGCTGTGGCTGTCTGCTTACCCTGGGGAGCATATCTTCAAAGGCCAGACATTCCCCATGAAGGCCTGCTGCCAAGAGCAGTGTGGCCAGGAGCACACTGTCCTGGCCTCTTTGCTGAGCGCACAGGCAGGGCGCTCAGCCTCACCGAACCTCACTTTCTTTGGCTGTCAAAGAAAACACTTTCTTTGGTGCCACCTCTGCCTGTGCCATAGCAGCACCGTGAAGGGGAAAAACACGATGTGCTTCAGCTCTTTGAAGACCGGAATAGGATTAAATTTAAATTCAATTGTTCAATTCTTATCTTCTCATTATGTAGGGGGCTGTGGTCTAATATTGTATGAAGGTGGCTTTGGGAATCTGATGACAGATCTCAGTTGTCTTGGGGAATTGGGATAGGTTTGGGAAATTTTAACAATCTCTGGAAGCATCTGGTGGAGATTAGCTGAGGAGTAGCCATGGAGACAATTTGTGAGGATTAGAGCAGCTGTCAAGACGGACGTCTGGCCTTGAGCCTTTCAACCTGCTGCAAACAATTCTCACTTACCTCAGAAAGGTTCTCCTTGCTCTTTAACATTGGAGTTTCTTCCTTCTTCGTCTTTTTTTTTTTTAAATACAAGTCAGAAGACACTCTCTTCTTAGTTGGTTTTGCCATCAAAGGGGTGTTTTGTTTTCATTCCATCAGAATGAGTTGGATTCTCTGTAGTCTCTGCCTTTGCCTATGGTCCCAGGTCATCATTTTGGCAGCAATTTTGTTAGCTTTTATGCACCCACAGTTTTATTCCCAATTTTACAATTTTTTTTTTTTTTGGTGTAGATGCTGGGGAATGAACCCTCAATTTTACAGTTAAATAGAGTGTATCTATAAAGGAAGAAGAGATATTACAACTAGCTTTTAAAAAATCTTTTAACATTCTAGCAGCCAATTAACAAAAGGTGTAGCTTTAGAGTGGTTTACTGAGCCAAGATGTAGGGTGACTCTTAAGGCTTTCCATCTCTGTCTAGCTGAAAGCAACCATGCCCAATTTTCAAGAGTGCCTGGGCTTTGAAGTCAGCCAAACCAGGGTTAAATGTTGGTAAACATATCCTTCTGGTTATTTTTCAGTGTGCAAGCCCACCTAGGCAAAATAAATCCATGTCTTTTAATCAAAGTAGGACCAGATTTTATAACTTGTTTAGGAATCCACATTTCCCTTAATTATTTATAACGAGTATTTCCACATTGCTAAATATTCATCTGTAGCTTATAATGGCTGCATAGTATTTTATTGCATGTATTTAACCAACACTCCATTATTTATTTAGATTGTTTCTAATCACTTGCTTTTATAAATAATTCTGCAACTGGATGTCACTTAGTGCTTATTTCTAATTATTTCACTAATATTAAACACAGACACAGGAGTCTTTTTCAAAATGTATGAATATTTTAAAAAGCTTTTCTTAATACAGTGAAATAACTTCCAAAAACGTTGTCAAAAAAGGGGAGAGAACAGTATTTTTGTTCTGATGGGAGTGACTGACCCAGGAGAGAGAAAATCTGGTGATAGAGAAGGAAGAATAGTGGGATCAATGTCCTTGAATAAGTCGCAAGAGGTGGGATCTTTGTGTGTTAGTGCATTTTGGGTTGCTATAAAGGAATACTTGAGGACAGGTAATTTATAAAGAAAAGAGGTTTCTGTGGCAGACAATTTGGGTGGCTGGAAAGTTCAGGTTTGGGGAGCTGCATCTGTGAGGGCATCAGGCTGCTTCCCCTCATGGCAGAAGGCCAACTGGAGTGGTCAGGTGCAGAGATCACCAGATCTGCCAGAGCAGAAGCCAGAGACAGCGGGGAGGTGCCAGGCTCTTTAAACAACCCCCTCTAAATAAACTAAGAGAGTGAGAACCCACCCCCAGGGAGGCTTTAATGCATTCATGAAGCATCCACCCCCTGACCCAAACACCTCCCACTAGGTTCCACCTCCAACAGTGGGGATCGCATTTCCACATATAGTTTGAAGGAGACCAGTAGCCAAACCACAGCAGTGCACCAAAGGACACCTTTGACAGGAACAAGGAGGATTCATTTCAGCTAATGAACAGGAAGGTAGAGTACTCATCAGAACATGCTAGAAAGTTGATAGGGTGGTGGCAGCAGCAGTCAGAAGTTTATTGTGATTGTTTCAATTGTCGTAAGTGAAGTAGGAAATAAGGGCTTCAGTTTGAGAGTGAGCATGCAGGAGGAGATATTGAAGGTTTGAGGTGAGAAGATGTAAAATATAGTCAGTTCTCGTTCCTTGTGAATTCCATGTGTGCAAATTCACCTACTTGTGAACGTTAATTCGCTACATCAAAATTAATACTTGCAGCGCCTGGGCGGTGCCTGTGGCTCAGTGAGTAGGGCGCTGGCCCCATATGCCAGAGGTGGTGGGTTCAAACCCAGCCCTGGCCAAAAACTGCAAAAAAAAAGCAACAACAAAAAAACGAAAAAAAAAACCATTATGAATACTTGCAGCACCTTTGTGGTTATTCACAAACATCCACATGCTCAGAGCTGTGAAAAGATTTAAGTTGTCTAAGGCACATGTTCACAGCTGAGGTTGAACAAGGCCACACTCTGCCTTCTTGTTTCAGCTCTTATACTACAAACAAACGTCATTTCTGTGGTCTCGTTGGTGTCAATTTTTTGCATTTCTTGTGCTTTTTATTGGTGACTTTGATGTTTAAAATTCTGCCCAAGTTGTAGTGCTGAAGTACCTTTGAGGGTTCCTGAGTGTAAAAAGGCTATGATGTGCCTCATGGAGAAAATGCATGTCTGGCAATGGAGTTCAGAAACTCAGCCTAGAAAAAGTGCTACATACCTCTTTGGTGAATATTACCATGGTCACCTTCAAAGTACTGTCCTTGGGAAGCCGTGCACTGATGCCAGCATCTAGCGCATCCTTCAGAGCAATTCTGGAACTCTATTGCAATACAGGGCCTGAAATTAAGTTCACAAACTTGCTGCATGCCCTTACATTGGCAGCACTGTACAAACAACTTGGTAATGTTTTATAACTTCGGTATGTCAGTGTCTCACAGCTGTTGATGTCCACATGTGGTGGTGTCTTGCTGAGTGTCATTCATTATTGTTGTGTGTTTTCGTGTGCTGTGACAGCTCTGATGGTCATTCCAGAAAAAGAGTTTCAAAATTGCTTTGAAGGATGGGCTAGGTGCTGGCATCAGTACACAGCTTCCCAAGGGGAGTACGTCGAAGGTGACCATAGTGATATTCCGCAAGGAGGTGTGTTGCACTTTTTCTAGCATGAGTTTGTGAACTTAATTGTCAGGCCTCATATATGTATTAGGGAAGCGTAATTTGGAAATGAGTGATAGTGCTATTGCCTATGAGTTTAATGTTAATGAATCAATAATGTAGATTAAATAAGGTGTCTTTAAACAGAGAAAAAACACAGTTATCTACGTGTTGGTTGTTGAAAGTGTGTCCAGAAGTTCACGGGGACCCAGCTCTGTGTTTCCCCTAGGAGTCGTAGTTCAGCGATTGTTAATTCAGCGTTCCTGACAACTTTCCAGAACATAACTACTGTGAATAATGAGAATCAACTCCACTTGTCTAGAAAAATAGGAGAGAAGTTAATACAATTGTCGGGCAGCCATAAGGGCCTGCTAGACTTCCAAGATCATGATCCTGAATTTAAAGTTGTGATCAATCAGGTGGTTGTATATTTTCCTCCCTTAGTGAGTATGGTGAAACCTGATGGAGGTCAGGGAGTGGAGAGTATATGCAAAGGGGTGGTGGTGATGATTATCCTTTGTAGTCTATGTCTGTGTACATATATGACCAAGAAATAAAAAAGAGTTAGCATCAAAGGAGCCAAGTATATCTTTCTTTTCAAAAATTAAATGAGTTTTTAAAAAATACTTATTTCTCTGGCATCCACCCATAAGAATCAAGACTGTTTCCTGTGACACATAAACTATGACTAACATCTTCAATTAGTAGAGCCCAGGATCTGACAGCATCTACTGAAGGACAGCTAGATTTTTCTAGCCTGCCTTGTACTTACTCCCTGAGAACTTCCTGGTAAATCAGGCATTGTCCAGTTTTTCCCTCTCTTTTGATGTGAGTAGCTTGGGATTATGTGGCATCTGGTGTTAATTGGTCAGGAACAGAATCCACATTCTACCAATTACTACAAGATAACTTATCTTTTTAAAATTCATTCTTCTCATCCTCACTGGGTTATTTTGTAAATTCGAAAGACGATGTTTATAAAGTACTTTAAAAGTAGTGACAAACACATAGAATTTACTCACAAGCCATTAGTATCTGTTGTGATCATGACCACTAGCTAGTGAGGAAGGGTTTCATGGGAAGAGTTTAAGAGAGGAAAAGGATTTAGTAAGGAAAAGAGAGACAGCTCTAGAAGACAACTCTGTTCCAGGTATGAATAAAGGTCTCAGAGAGGGTTGAGGACAGGAATTGTGGGAAGGGAAAAAAGATGGAGCTGGGCTACATTGATAGCCCAAATGTAGAACTGGGATGAGAAACTGGCAAGAAAATACAGGCGGGGTATTGCAGCCCAATTCGTAATCGCTAGGTCATGGAAGTAAGTTATTTTGAATGTCAGATAACATAACCCCATCTCCTATAGATGATTTTTTTTTTTAACCTGGAGTGGCAGAGAATTTGAACTCTATGCACAATAAACATAGACTCTACAAATATGGTAATTAAAATAATGAGTCTGTATCCTTGCTCTTGCCCAAGGTCACACAGCCAGTAATCTGTGAAACTGTAATTTAGTCCTAAGTCTGCCTGGTACATATACCTCCAGTTTTTCTTGATTTAAAGGAAATAATAATTGAATTTGGATTCTGCATCACTGGAGATCATCAAAAGCTTGTTGGGGAGCTGAATGGAGATTTGACTATGTGTGTTTTAAGGGTAATGTTACTGGAGGTGGGTGGGTGATAGGCGAGAGGCTACGAGAGGTAAAGGAGATAAATGAATTCCAGGGTATTACAATATTTCAGGGAGAAGATTATGCAAGTCTGGTCTAAAGTTGTGGGAATACAGAGGGTGGGATAACAAACTATTATTACAAAGATAAAACTGTTAGGACTTAAAATGATTGAGTGTGTTTGGGGAACAATGAGGTCAGCCCATGGCTTTCAGGATTTTGCTGTGGATGCTGGGAGGGTTGGGAACATCATGAACAAAGGCAGGGCTACAGACAGAGGATCAGGAATCTTATTTAGCAGGTGAAAAGGAAGGAGAATGGATGTGATTTTGATATGATTTAAGTGCACCAAAAGTTCAAAAGGCTGGCATCTTCGAGGAGGCATTTGGATTTATAGGCCTAAAGATGAGGAAGGGGGTCTAGACGGGAGAGGGAAGTTTTGGATCCATTGGCCACTAGGGGTAATGAAGCTGTCAGATTGCATTAAATTTAAGGGGCAGAATGAGCCATGTCAGTGATGGTAAAGGCTGAGATGACACCAGCAGATCATTAGAATAAGCCCTGGTCCCATCTCTTACCTCAATTTTCACAGCAGAGAAAAGTAGCATGCAGCTGCCATTGTCCTTGGTAGTCACCTCTGAAGAGTTCTAAGATCTCCCTAGCAGGATTATCCATCCTTGAATTTCTGGAACAGTCACGATTCCAAATATTTTGTACTGTTGTCGGACATTATGCCCGTAATTTTGTCAGATGTTTGTGTCCAGGTTTTTGGTTTGGAAAACCTGATATGTGTGTCACTCATCAGCTCTCTGGAGTAAATTGTTAGGCATTCCCCAGGGAGCCTGTTTTCCTTCTTGGGCTGGTGGCCGGGACATTTCCTATCACAAAGCCAAAGCACCAGAGAGCCAGGTGGCTGCTTGAGATGGAAAAGGCAGACAGTGCTGAAGAGAGTGCCAGGCTCAGAGCAGAATCTTCCTGTGGACAAGGTGGGGAGTCCCCCAGGATCCCAGAGGAGGAAGAGCTCCAGGAGTCCAGGGAACATAGACCGAAAGCAGTATGTAAATGCAAAATTAAGGAGGAGTAAAAGAATATAGGGTGTGTGTATGTGCTTGCGTGGTGTATGAGTGGGTGTGTGTACAAAGAGGGGGGATGTGCAAGAGAGATATTGATTATTATCCAGCAAAGTTAAACAGGAAGAGATCTGTAAAATAACTTCAGTGAACAACACGTACCTACGTAGCTCCTTACAGGTTTTGCTTCCAGGACAAGGAGTCTTCTGCTGTAACAAGAAGTCTCAGGAGAAACCATGTCAGAGACAAACTCTCTGATTAGACACACCGCTTGTCAGGGTACCAGAGCCTGACACCCACATAGGGCTGGGATAGGATGAGCAGCCTGTGCTTTTCTACCCTGAGAAGGACCCTATAGGTTCTGGGAAGGATATGGATTTGAGTAAGATCCACTGCAATTGGGCATTCTCTGCAGAACAGTACTCAGCAGGGGTACCTCAGGCCCAGGTATGACAAATATTTTGAAATATTCACTTTGCAATACTGGAATGACATTCGGAGATAATGTTACCTGCCTGCACACATAATTAAAATGAACATAATGCCCTGATTATAATATGAAGCATAGATAAAAGGAGAGTAATTTATAACAAAATAGTATGTATTTCAATAAATGCTTGGGTATGACTACACTTGAGGATATAACAAAGTCGTCAGATACTTCCTTCTATATATAGAATCACCATGAATAAGAGCTGTAAAGACAGACTGATCAGATGTGTGGTGGTGGCAATTCGAACACTATAAATGGCATTGACATTTAATTATGTGATTAAAAAAATGGTGACTTTTTGTAAAGTTCTTTATAAAACAAAAGAAAATTTTTCTTCAATCTTCATATAGTTATAACCCTAGAAAATCCAGCGTCTGTATAAAAATAATTTCTACTTCAATGTAAAGTAAAGTTAGGTTGTAGGTTTGGTTCTTGGAAAATAGATTCTTTTCTATAAGCATTTCTGGTGGGATATTTTTAAGCTTTGTGGGATGTCAGGCAATTTTTTATGGTACTGCATGGTATAGAAGGATCACTGTTACTGCCTCTGTCCTCTAAATACAGTATTGATCCATCCCATAATTTTAAAAAATGCCCAGGGGGCAATAGCTTTCCTGTTGATAATCATTATTTTAGAGTTGGTGGTTGCCAGGAAAGACCAGAGATGCAGGGAAGAGAAGAGCTCTGGTTAACCTCCGACCAATTCTCCGGCCCTGTGGGGAGCTGTCCCTGGTGCTGATTAGATTTCCGTGTCAGCTGATTTGATTCCCTACTGACTTGGCTGATTCCAAGTCCCACCTACAGCTGTGACTCTTCTTTGATCTTGGTTCTCTGATCTAAGACACCAGCTACCAGTGTCAACTTTCTTCGTACTATGAGTTAGTTATGTTCCCAGTAGCTGAGCCACTAGCCAGGTCATCTTGTCCCACTTTGGACTGAGAACCTTCCTGAGCAGTCAGATAGATTTGACTGCGCCTTCTTGGTGGCATCAAAAGGAGAAAAAGATCACAACTTTTAAATTGTTCCATAGTCATGAGGGGTTCCATGATCTGATAAGAGCACAGTTGTTTTCTCACATTTGGGTTTAGTACGTAGGGCCTGGCAATTCTCTGGTTTGTTCTCTAGTTGTGAAGGCCTGTTAGTGTTATACCTTCTGTAGCCAAGGCTCTTAACAGTATTTTCCAAAGTGTAAGACTTGTTCATCTAGTATGTAGTTATGGCAATAAATAACTCATTTGGTGGGTACATTCATCCTTTTTCAGTTTGCTTTTAATCCCTTCAGGATATAGAAGGGAAAATCTCAGTTTGGGGCTAACATGTCTTTAACACCTTTCCAACTTTATATCTCCTATTTTCAGAAAGAAAGAGCAGGCTTCAGGCTCAGAACTCATAGCGGGAAATAGTATTGACTAGACTTTAATAGCCTTGTTTTCTCTGCTCTGCAATTATTTCTATGATTATTCTGCATTTATGGCAGATGATACTGACTTTCCATTTTGGTAATAATCCTAGTTTTCTTTCAAAGTCAATTAAAATGTTAGTATGAAAAGAAGAGCGGTTCTAAATAAATACATTGAATTTATACACGTGTTATACAAATGTAGCTTGTGGTGAAGGTGGTACATGAAGGATTGCCATTTTGTATCATTCAGGGGGCAGGTGCCTGGGTATAAAACAAGCTCTGGGGCAGAGATGGGCCACACATTCAGGGTATTGGCTGGTTGTCAGTTCATTAACTTATTGGTTTCTTGCACAGACCGACTCCAGACTATTTACTATTCTTGTTGCTGTCTTAGTCCCTAGATGGGAAAGCAGCATGTTAATGCCTCATCTAATCAGTGATGGATGGCCCAGCCTGTCAGTCTCTGACACTTTGAGTATTCAGTAATTTCATTATCTACCCATTTCTCTTCTCTTTGCAGCTTCTTACTTACAACAAGGTCACATCCATCCCTACTGATGTGGAATGGGCCAAAATTTCCAAGAATCATTCTGCCTTTAGGAGGAGTGAAATTCCTTGAAAGAAGACATTTCTTGTTTTTTTTTTCCTCCTCACTTTAGAACAATGCAAGATACTGGGTTGAGAATATTTTCTGTTACAAAATAGAAAGAAAAAATAACGTAGGTATGAGATCTAGAAAATGAAACCTTTAGTGACTAATGATAATACTTGAGTTAAATGTTTTATTTTTTATTTTTGGCTTGGAAGTCCCATTTTATTTATTTTTTTATTCATAAGTTAAATGTTTGTTTTTAGATCAAAATGGAGTTGAAAAATTCCCTCAAATATGGTTTTAATAACAAATATTGATGTAGATTGACTGCCCAACAAATAAACAAGATCAAAGGAACCATATTTTCCTGTGGTTTCATGGAGCCAAGCTGTTTGCTAAGCCAACTTTGGCCTATTTTGCTGCTTCTATAAAAAAGAAGAACTGAGTCTGAATCAAAGCTGACTTTTAAAAAAATTTAAAGTCCATAAATATACTTGGTACCGACAATTTTGTTTGTAATATTTGACTAACTGTCATGTGCCTCACACATTTATTTCATTTAATATTTATAGCAACCTGTAAGGTAGCTTTAGAGAGGTTAAGTCAACATGTGAAGTCACACACAGGTAAGATGGGGCTAGGATTTGAATTTTATGTCTCAAGCTCATGTTCTGTATCAAAGTCCATGCTTTTGGATTTAGCTGCCTTTTTCTTAATGCATTTATCTAGCTTCAGTTGAAATATTGCCCCACCCCCTTTTAATTGCAAGATACTTCTAAAGATAAGAATCTTGGGATTGGGGGCAGAAGGGGAGCCTCTTAGGTGATTAAAAAATAAAACAAAATGAAACAAAGTGTACATTCACACACAAGTTTCTGGACTCCAACTCAGAGCTACTGAATCAGCATTTCTGAGAGTGAGGCCTCATCGTGAATCTAACAAGCCCAGCAAGCATTTACAGGCATTGGGGAAGTTTGGGAAATGGCACATAATGTAATTTCGGGGGTGATATTCAAATTATTTAATAACCAATAAGAGCCCAGGCAGTCAGCAATAGGAAAGGGTCCTGGTTATAGCTGCAGCAGGGTCCAGATATCCTTTCAGTGCCAAGACTTAACTCTTCAGGTGGGGCACATGTGGGGGGCTTGGGGCAATGGTATGTTACTAATGGGTCTTGGAGGATGTCAATATTTTAACTTGTGAGGCTGTATCAATGAGTACCAGTTGAGTATCAAGACTGATACTCAACCAGTACTCAGTTCTTTTCATGTAAGAAACTGCAAGTTGGTGTTATGGCTTTTTTTTTCCCTATAAAATTCATATTTCTCAAATCCTTGAGTGATCTGCATAATAATCACAGGGACCTCTTATACACTGTTGCAAACTAGTTCAACCTCTATGGAAAATTATATAGACATACTTCAAAGAACTTAAAATAGACCTATCATTTGATCCAACAACCCACTGCTGAGTATTTACCAAAAATTAAAAAGGGCATTTTATAAAAAGGACACTTGCACTCAAATGTTTGTAGCAGGACAATCAAAAAGAAATGGAAACAACCCCAAATGCCTACTAGTACACAGATAGACTAATAAAATGTGGTATATGCATACCATGTAGTACTACTCAGTCATAAAAAATGGTGACCTAGGCTAATCTTACTGGAGTTAGGTGATATCTCAAAGTAGTTTTGATTTGTATTTCTCTGATGATTAAGGGTGATGAGCAGTTTTTCATGTCTGTAGGCTGTGTGCCTGTCTTCTTTAGAGAAGTTTCTCTTCAAGTCCCTTGCCCACCCTGAGATGGGATCACTTGTTCTTTTCTTGCTAATTCGTTTGAGTTCTCTGTGGATTCTGTTTATTGAACCTTTGTTGGAGACATAACCTGCAACTATCTTCTCCCATTCTGAGGGCTGTCTGCTTGCTTTATTTACCGTGTTCTTGGCTGTGCAAAAGCCTTTTAGTTTGATTAGGTCCCAGTAGTGTATTTTTGATGCAGCTTCAATTGCCCGGGGGGGTCCTCCTCGTAAAATATTTGCCCAGGCTGAATTGCTAAGTCATGGAAGAAGCCCAAGTGCCCATTGACCCCATGAATGGATTAATAAATTGTGGCATATGTACACCATGGAGTATTATGCAGCCTTAAAGAAAGATGGAGACTTTACCTCTTACATGTTTATATGGATGGAGCTGGAACATATTCTTCTTAGCAAAGTATCTTAAGAATGGAACAAAAATCCAATGCACTCAGCCTCAGTATGAAACTAATTTATAGCTTGCATATGAAAGTTATAACCCAATTATAGCACAAGAATATGGGGAAAGTGGAAAGGGAGGGGAGGGAAGGGAGGGTAATTGGTGGGACCATACCTATGGTCCATCTTAGAAGGGTACAGGTGAAACTTACTAAATGTAGAATGTAAATGTATTCACATAATAACTAAGAAAATGCCATGAAGGCTATGTTAACCAGTTTGATGAAAATATTTCAAATTGTATATAAAACCAGCACATTGTACCCCATGATTGCATTAATGTACACAGCTATGATTTA
>CAUYRH010149674.1:0-10784 GCA_963574655.1 Perodicticus potto
TTTGCCAGCTGCAGCACATTTCTGTAGCAGCTATACAGGAGCTCTCAGCTGCCGTGCGATAGCGGCTCTTGTATTTAGGGCCCACTGTGTGAATGATGAACCGGGCAGCCAGATTAAACCCTTTTGTCAACTTTGCTTCACCTGTTCGGCAACCTTTCAGTTTCTGGAGATCTTCTTTCAGATCAGGCCCTGCAAGCATGAAGATCCTTTTTGACACAGGATTCTTATCTGTGAGACTTTCATTGCTGGTATTCACAATAGCTGTACAGTTCAGTAATGCCACGTCTCCTTTCCAAAGAACCACTTTGCCACTGACATCCTTACTGTAACGAAAAGGTGATCTAATAGTGTCTTCATGAAATATTTCAGCTGTAGGATCAGAAGAATTTACTTCATCTTCACACAAGTCCCCCCAGCTTGTTAGTGTCTCCACATCTACAAACTGGGAAGGGGCACCCAAGGTATCCATGGAACGAGGACTGTGGTTCGTCTTTTTCCAAATTCCTCAGCAATTCAATATTCCCTGGAGACGTTAGCTATGCCGCTTCAGCTATCCAGTCTCATCATATGCATTCTCTCTCTCTCTGGTGGAAGATAACAGAAGCTTACTTCTTTTGTACAGCTGCACAGCTAGCACTCCGGCGGTCCCATCCGGGGGCGGGCAAGACAGGTTAAGCTCCTGGTAAAAAGCGGCCGAGCGACATCTCAAGACAACCCTCAGCAGAAGCCAGCCTGCTAAGACGAATCACAGTCCCTGGAGGATGGAGTGATCAGCTGCGAACGTTCTGGGCGGCGAAACACCGGTTTCCGCTCCCAGCCAGAGCTCCCCAGTCCAACAAAACTAGATCTTACCTCTCATTACATACAATGATAAGCTCAAAGTGGATTAAAAACTCAAAATGTAAGACCACAAGTTATGAAGTTAGCAGAAGAAAAAATTGTGAAATTGCTTCAGAATATTGTTCTAGGCAAGGATTTTATGGGTAAGATTTCATAAACACCAGAGACAAAAACAATAATAGGCAAATGGGACTATATCAAATTAAAAACCTTATTCAGAGCAAAGGGAACAGTCAACAGCATGAAGAGACAACCTATAGAATCAGAGAAAATATTTGCAAAATTTGTAAACCATACATTCAACTGGAAATTAATATTTATCATATGCAAAGAACTCAATAGCAAAAATAACCCTACTAATCTTTTGACTTTAAAAATTGGCAAAGTTTCTAAATAGACATTTGTCATAAAGTCATACAAATTGCCAAGTAAATGAAAAATGCTCACCATTACTAATCACTAGGGCAACAGAAATCAAAACCATAATGAACTATCATCTCGCCCCAATTAAAATAGCTATCATCAAAAAACACATAAAAATAATAAATGTTGGTGAGGATGCAGAGAAGAAGGACCTCTTACGCACTTTTGTTAGATATATAAATTAATACTGAATATTGAAAAACAATATGGAGGTTGCTCTAAAACTAAAAATGGTGGCTGGGTGCAGTGGCTTACACCTATAATTCTGGCACTCTGAGAGGCTGAAGTGGGTCCATTGCTTGAGCTCAGGTGGTGGAGAGACCAGCCTGATCAAGTGTGAGACCACATCTCTACTAAAACTAGCTGTGCATTACAGAGGGTGCCTATAGTCCCAGCTACTGGAAGGGTAAGGCAAGAGGATTGTTTAAGCTCATGAGTTTGAGGTTGCTGTGAGCTATGATTTCATTGCACTCTATCCAGGATAACAGAGTGGCATTCTTCCTTAAAAAAAAAAAAAAAAAAAAAAGGCTCAGCGCCTGTGGCTCAATGGGCTAAGGCACCAGCCACGTACACCTGAGCTGGCGGGTTCGAATCCAGCCCCGGCCGCCAAACAACAATGACAGCTGCTTGCTGTGAACTGTGGATGCCACAGCACTCTATCCAGGGCGACAGCTTGAGGCTCTGTCTCAAAAAAAAAGGGAACTATTACATGATCTAGCAATTCCAGTACTGATATTTATTCAGAGAAAAGGCAATCGTTATAATGTAGAGAGCTCTGCATCCCCGTATTTACTGCAACACTATTCACAGAAGCCAAGATAAGAAATCAACCTAAATGTCCATCAACAGATGAACGAATATAGAAAAGGTGAAACATACAATAGAATACTATTTAGCCACAAAAATGAATGAAACACTTTCATTTAAGGCAATGTGGATGATTCTAAAGGACATTGTTAAGTGAAATATGTAAAAGACAAAAAGATAAATACATGTTCTCACCTATCTTCAGAAACTAGAAAAGTTGAGCTCACAGAAGTAGAAAATATAATTGTGGTTATCAGAGTTGGGGACTGGTAGGTGTGAGAAGCTGATGAACAGATGCAACATTACAGCTAGGTAGAAGAGAGAAGTTCTAGTGTTCTATAGCAATACAGGGTGAATATAGTCAGCAATAATTTGCTGTATATTTTCAGAAAGCTAGGAGAGAGGCTTTTGAATGTTCCTGAAAAAACAAGAGTGATAAATTTTTGAAGTGACAGATAGGCATTTTCACAGGTAGGATAAATACATCTTATATATGTGCATGTATTGACATATATGTATAATTATTATGTACCAACTAAAAATAAAAGAAAAATTGATGTTCTCTGCTCCAAGTTATATAGATATAGATACAGATATAGATATATTTGCAGATGTTAAGTCAAAAAAATTCTGTTGTGAAGAATGGAAATTAATCTAATTGTACTACTGGGCACTGAATACTGTTCTTTTCTAGAAAATCGTGGTATTTTGTTAGAACTTTTATCTGCCATTTTTTTTCCATTCCTGTGTTGAATACTTGTTTGAAGCCATTTCTATCTCATGTTCTTCCCAGTGGGGTTTTGTTTGCCCTTCTAAGGCTAATAATTAGTTTAGTCTTCCACGCTTTACCCTGATATATGAAATATCAGAATGGCAATGGTATTAGGTGCATTAACGATAGAATTTCAACTTCTCTCTTTGGATGGTGAATTCATAGCAGAGTTTTTGTTTCTGTCACCTAATGGCATGATGGATGGTGGATCTTAATTTTAGTGAAAGTATCAGGTAAATGAAATAATATAATTTAAAAATATGGGTGATCATACACACTGAATGTTATTCTATATGGATATTTGCTATGTATTATAAAGTTCTTTTACACCTTGTGCTGATTGCTAGGTTATACGGAACTCTTTGGAACAAACAATCGTATGATTTTATAGGTCGGGATGGTATTTAAATAAGACTTTTAGAGTTGGTTGTAGGGAACTCTTTGGAACAAACAATCACACATGATTTCACAGTTTGGGATGGTATTTAAATAGGATTTTTAGAATTGTGTGGAGAATAAAGGGACTGAAAATTCAGGAATAAAAATGTATCCTGGTTTACTATTCATTTGCTTTATAAAGTTTTGGACCCTTTCTTATGACCATTGAAATAAGAAATAATTAGAATAACAATGATGCCTACTTTTTGTTTCTATAATATATCCATGTGCTAGAGTTATGCATATTCTCTAAATGAACATGCTATTACTTCAATCGTACCTGAAATTACCACTTATAATTTTACTCTTTTATTTTTTGGGGGTTTTTAAAATTAAAATGCCATGACAGAGTTTATATAGAATTTTTTTTACCTTGAAAGGTGTAAAAAGAAGTCCACTTTTGAATTAAATAGAAATAAAAAGTACAAAAATGTAAGCTAGCTAGAAATACATTATGACAGACAGAATTACTAAAAATTATACAATTAATTCTGGTGCATTTTTAAGTTTGTAATATATGTTCTTTCAGGGTAGCAAAGAGTAAGTGCTTAGATGTCAACATCTAGGTGGATTAGAGCAAGATAGAGTTGTTGTTGTTATTGTTCTCTTTCCCCTGGCCCAAATTGTGTTTTTTGTTTAAGAGTCAGAGAAACTTAAATCTGTATTCCTGTCTCTCGCTCCTGGGGATGGGAGTAGTGATATTAAGTTGACCTCCACCCTTGCCTTTCCTTGGCTGAAATGACCTGTGGTGATTCATCATGGTAACCTAGAGTGAAGGCAAAAAGACTCTCTCTGTAATCCCTGAAAGAGGACTCTATTGCCTCCCTTTACTTTCCTAACCTAAGAAGCGAATGATAATGTGTCAGAGTCCCCAAACTTGCAAAACTTGAATGCAGGTCCATGAAGTTGTTTATTGCAGTGTTATATAGATTTCAAACAAGCAGAGAAACATGTAGGAATTGGAGATTGCAAATCTATGTAGCAAAATGGTTCTTTTATAATAAAACAGTAAAATTTTTACAGCTAGGATTTTTAAAACATGGCTTTGCCAATTGGATGCAACTTCTTTCCCAAATACTCTCTTTTACTTAGTCTCTGAGTATAATCCCCCTGCCAAGTGGAGCACTTCAGATTTCCTTGCAATTTTTGTTAAAAAGAGCTCATTTTTGCTGAATATGTGCTGATATGCCTAGAGAAAGACAGTGGTTTGAGTCACAGGAAAAGGGGGAATCGAAGTAGCTATTCAGCTCTAGTTCATATCTTACACAAGACAGATCCAGGGATGAATTTCTCTCTAGTTTACCCAAGAAAGAAACACTCCTACTGGAAAAAAATGAAGAGAAAAAACCCCACAAAATGCATCTTTTCATTGTATTTTTAGTAGTAATGCACTGTACTCACAAAGGAAGGAAAGACATCTCTTGTATTTTTGTTAACAAGGTTTCTTAAAATCACCGTAAACTTGGCATTAACTAAGTATGCCATAACTTGGCATTAATGATGGCATTACCTAAGAAGCTGTAGATTTCTGCGCTGGCCAAGGATACATGTACTTTGGAAGGGTTAATTAGGAGAAGCACAGATCCATTTGTTTTGTTTTCTTTTTTTTTTTTAATTTTAACTTCTTAACATTTATTAGAGAAACAGGTTGTTTTTACTGCAAGAAATACCTTTTATATATGTTTGACTCTTCTTTCACAAATATTTTCCACAATTTCAAAATGACAATCAAATAAGTTTTCCCACATCAGGTGATATGTATATAATTATGACTATTAGCAGAAGGTATGTACTTATAAGTATATATGTGCATGCACGTATGAATATATTATCTATCTCCTTTGATGATATATGTATGTATGTGTCTCTATTATCTACTTAAGCAGTTTGCTATAATTTTTTAGAAAGACTTTCAGATTTTATATACCACCAGAACTGAGAAAAGAAGCAAAGTTAAAAAAAATAGTTTGCTTGCATACTTGCAAAGGGCAAGTCAGGGGATATTTTTTTCTTTCAAAATACAAATCCAAACATAAACTAGATTAAAAGTTTTCGCACATTGCTTTTCTTAGTTCTACCGAGCTACATTTGTTTAAAACATAATGTAGTCTCAATATCAAAATTCACATTATTATATATTTAAAATTTCCTGGAAAAAGGATTTATATTGCATCAGTAGATTAATATATTTTATACAGTAGTGCCTTTTTCTTTTTTCAAAAATATTATATTTAATGAATGGTTAGTCTTATATGTGAGAAAATATTATATTTATTTATGCTCTATTTATTATACAAAAGACCTTTGGTTTCTACAACTTAAGCAAATTTCAAAAAAAAATTACAGGATACAAATGGGCAATCAAGATATAAATATAAACAATCATATTCAGGAAGCAATGAGTATTCATATGTGAATTTAAGGCAATATCAAAAAAATTAAAATTGACTTTTAAATTTGGCTGAGCTACCATACAAAGAGGACAGAATGCTAGATTTATATGCCGTCATTCTCAGTATTACACAAAGCACCATATAGGATTTACTGGAAATATTTTATTAAAGTACGTAAATTAATGTTTATAATTCTAAAACTCATAAGCTATGTAGCTGATTGAAAGACACTTTAGGAATAATGGTCGCTTTTGGACACACGGGCAAAAATGAATGAGACTTGCTAACACGAGTCTCATACATTTCTGGGAAGAACTTCTGTTTGGTGGACATTTGTCTGACTCATATAAGGGAAAATATTTCCAGACATATTTCTCTTCCCTAAGCTTAGGAAGTAGTCCTTCTGTAGAAATAGTTAAAAGACTAAAAGAAACCATGAAGTTCAATTTCAATTTACTTTCTAGGATATTTTGTGGAATTTATTCTAAAACCTCTTAAGATGTACGAGGGCTGTCAGGAAAGTATCCAGCCATGTAATATACAAGATAGAGACATATGTGGCTGGATACTTATAGACACACACCCCTCAGATACTGAGAGACAAGACTATTTCATAAATCACTAATACCTTTAGAAATTCTTCCCATTACAGCCTAACAAAAAACTTAAATTTGCAATGTATGACTAATTCTCTACATTTGTCAACATTCCTTTCTTTGGCCTCCACTCCCTCCCCACCTTTGGATCTATGCTTGTCTGACCATAAACTCTTCCAAATCTAGAGAAAAAAATGAGATGCTTTAGCTCACACCAAGACAGGGGACAGTGTCAAATCCCAGGTTAGCTTACTTGTTTCCCTGCATTGATCTTCAGCTTTAATTGCAGTGACTGAATGTATATTCTTTTCTTTGAGGCAAAAGCTGTGTAATAGTACTTTTCTGTGTTTGTTGAGGCTGACTTCTTGTCCCTAAACACTAACTCCATGTCTAAGAGATTAATACTGTGAAACAAAAAAACATGATTCTTCCTAATTACTGGAATCCCACAAGTAGCCTATGGCTGTGTCATGGCTGAAGGGTATTAGGAAGCCTGAAGTTCTTAAATGATGTGCCATCACCCTTTTTTACTTTTCTGGCAAAACGCACACCTGGTACTCAACTCCATGATATTGACTTTCACAACTGCCAACTGTTACCTTTCCATTCTTGCCAGATCCTGACCTTGTGCCTATGTCCATGCTTACCCTGATGTTTTCTTTTTTGTATCAGTTCTAATACAGTGACACTTCCTGACCAATTAAGCTTTCCAGCTTTAACTACATTGGATGGACTAAAAACACGGACTAAACATTTTTATTAACAAATGTATTTGAATTTTTTTCAGGTCATTTCTGTGTTTCTGTTTTTGTTCACGAGGAGTAAAATCAATGTTCCATTCCTCTTTCTCATCTCTATTGAATAAATTAGACACAATTCTAAAGCATGTAGCAACTAAAAGTATGCTTGTTGCATAAAAGGAACTCAAAACATTTTTTAAAACTGAGGTGTGAATGAATAAGTGCATGAACAAGCCACTACTAAACTACCCCATTAGCTTATCTTGTCTCTGGGTAAAATATTCTAAATTTATTACTGGATTCCCTCATTAATATTTGTGAGGATTAAATCATTATTTTCATTATGTTTCTTTATTGTCGTCTATCAAAATACTTCTTACTTTGAAGTGGAGCCAATGGTGGCCTGATTTTTACGGAGAATTATGCATATTTAATTCTAAAGAACTATATTTTGTATTTAGAGAATTATATCTTATTTCCTGTATACATGTATCTTATTTAATTTTATTTATTTACTTTTCAGATAACACTACATGAACAGTAAGTATATGTAAGAATGCATAAGTAGCTGGTTTATGTTATACGTACTCTGTAAGTTATATAAATATTTATAATCAACATAAGCACAGAGGGTGCCAAAAAAGGTACACACATTTTAAAGGAAGGAAAATACCATAGTAAATTTATAATAGTTAAGTCATGTTTGACTTCTGCAAGTACAAGAGGTGCCCAATTGAGACTCATATTCATCTTTTTTTTTTTTTCAGTATGTATTGGGTATTACAATTTTAATACATATTTTCCCTTTCTTAAAATGCGTATACATGTTTTGGCACCATTTGTATATAATGTATGCAGAAATGTACATAATTTATATAAAGTTAATGATTTATAACATATGTAACTATATAGTTATATATAGCGTGTATTTATACAATATAGTTATATATACTGTGTATTTATATATGTGCATGTTAGGATATATAATTACACATACCTATAGAATGGAGATGCCTAATGTTGTGTACCTGATAAATACAGGCAATAAATAAGCATTTGGTGAGTGTGAAATGCTTACAGAAGCAATAAAACTAGAAAACCTTTATATTCTACTTCTATCCACTATAAAAATTAATTTTAAAAATTTAAATAAAATGTATTTCTATGTCTAAGGCATAAAATTCTCTTGAAATGTTCAGAACTAATTCCACAGCATAAATATCACAGTCGGGTAGATTTAAATAGACACACACAGTTTGATGGAAGTAAACAAGGTCAAATATCATACCACAGGATGGGGTGTCTTTTATACAGTTATTAATGCTCATTCACCTCCTTTCCTTGTTACCATCCTTAAGTCACATAACAGTTTTTTTGTAAAGTGTAGAAGGCTGGTAAAACTTGTGATATTTTTCTAAAATTTATTCAAACGATCTCTAAACTTAAATGAAAGCTTTGTTTGTTTTAAAGCATAAATATTGGTGGTTAAACATGGTGGGGGCTTTTTTGTTGTTGTTTTATTTCCTTTATGTACAAATATTTTGATTAAGTGTAGTTAACATTCACACTAATTAGCTATTAGCAATGGACAACTTCTTCCTAAAGAGCTTAGAGATTTTTCTCTTTCTTGTTTTTGCAGTTTTTGGCCAGGCCTGGGTTTGAAACACCATCTCTGGCATATGGGGCCAGCGCCCTACTCCTTTGAGTTACAGGCATGGCCCAAGAGTTTAGAGATTTTTATGGCAAAATTACTAAGGACCGTTCTTCTGTACATTTATCAATGTTGTTATTTCCAATACACAACAGTTTCTGTATATACACCATTTATCATAAAAATGTCCCCTTCCTTTTCTCAAATTACATTCAACTCATATTCACCTCTTATGGAAAGTAACATACAATTTCAGTTGTTCTTGCTTTTTATGGTAGTTTTCATTATAGAAATCAATTTTTTAAAACCTTGATTTTTTTTTTTTTTTAATTTTAGCTACTGAAAGAACGAGAGGGACGCCAGAGGGAGCCCAAGTTGCCTAACCCTGTTCTCAAGAGTTATCGTGACATCATCAGTCATCCTCCTGACAAGCAGATTTGATATTCAGAGTGAGATCAACACACCTCAGAATGGAAGAAATGAAAACCAGATAGCTGGACATATTAAAGTCCAAACAAATACGCTGCAATATATAATTTTGATTATTTAACACTGAAATTAACACTTCAATTATTTTGAATGTTTCTCATAGACTTAAAGTCACGAGCAATTTCTAAGACAACTGAAATCTTGAGTGAGAGAATGTGTAGGAGGGAAAAAGTGGACTCCTATAAGATTTCAGTTTCATTGTATTGGGAATGCACGGTCCACCTTCCTCACTTGTTACAAATAAAAATGCAACAAGAATGTAGCAAGAATACAACTTAAGGGGTAAAGTGTTAATTCTTCCCTGCTCATGGTCAGTAAAAATGACCATCCTTCCTGGATTTCCTACACGACTTTTTTACTGTGTATGATTATTTATGTATCTGGGAGAAGCAATATTTTAATTTTAAAAAGTACGCTTACTATAAAGATGGCAGTATCCAGTCTATCACTTTGCTTTATCGCTTTATAAATGATGAAACATTTCTCTAAGCCTCTATTCTATTTCTTCCAGACTTAATTTTTTTCCCTAAAAGTAATGCATGTAAAAAACACCTAGAGCTAAAGAAATTCACCTTGTCACTTGGCTTTTAGAAGTAACAAAATAGAGATTCCAGCATTTTACCATACTCATAATTTAGTAATACAGGGTCTCTCTTTGAAACAAGCACAGCAGGCAGAAGACAGGGAGAGCTTGTGTTCGGGTTGATGCTTTTTGGCTACAGTTCAAACATCTGGAGCTTCAGCCTTTGAACAACAAAAAGAATGTCCAAATTCCCTTTTACAGCTTCTTAGAAGCACTTATTGATTGCATCTTTTTTCAAATAATTCTAATGCCAATTCATATAATCATATGAGAATGATATTCTATTTGCCAACAATATTTAAGGCTCTATGGATTTTTCTTGTCTTTTTTGGTTATATTCTGTCATGATAAATAGTGTGTTTCATAGTAGCAAACAGGGAAAAACCCTCTGGTTTATTTACAAGTAGCCTAGATATGAGAATTTCAACCACTTTTGTAAATCATTCTTCCAAATTCCTTATTAGGTTTCAATTACTATTGTTAACTCCTCATTGAAAATAATTTTTGCAAATGATTTTTAAATTTAATATAAAATTATTTGAATACACCCTTACAAAATTAATTTTGTTCTTCTGCTCCTAAATATAAGGCTTAACTATGACTCTCTCCAGTTATCCATTTTTCTTCTCATCATCCTGTCCATTGATAAAATTTAACTTAATTACTGAAAGCCTTCTTTGACTGCCACCATTTTCCTCTAGTTATGTGGTGGCTTTCTGTTAACCCCTTCTTTCACCAATCACTAATTCTCTCCTCCTCCTTTTAAAACAACCATCCATAAGAAAAAGTGTAGATATCATTAGATATTGCACAGAATAATCAAATAATTCTATGTGTATACAATGTAAAGAATCTTTGGGGAACCCGAACCCCAGCCGCCAGTACTGGAGCTTCCCGCCGGGCGCGTGCTCAGCGTCCGGGAGCTCCTCGCTACCCGCTCGCGGCCCCAGAAGCTGCCTCATCGCTCGCAAGGCCCCAAGGACTTCCTCCCCGACGGCTCTGCAGCCCAGGCCGAACAGCTACGCCAGAGCCGGGAAGAGCTCTGGCAGCTG
>CAUYRH010149681.1:0-37825 GCA_963574655.1 Perodicticus potto
GCGGGCGCCTGTAGTCCCAGCTACTTGGGAGGTGGAGGCAGAAGACTCGCTTGAGCCCAGGAATTGGAGGTTGCTGTGAGCTGTGATGCCACAGCACTCTATCCAGGGTGACAGCTTGAGGCTCTGTCTCAAAAAAAAAAAAGGAAAGTAACTTTGGCTTAGGAAAATTCCTTCATAAGCCCTGAGGGGGTAGAAGGTAAAACCTTGAAAGGCTCAAGTATTTGGAGAAAAGAAATCAAATACTAAGTACCTTGTTCTGTACTAGGTAGTAGTAAGAATTTGGGAGTACAGGGAAAAGAGTCAAAATGCCTGACTTGGGAATGTGGAAGGATAGCAAAAGTTTTTAAGAACAGGAAGAAATTTGCATTTCTGCGATGTTGACCCCTTTCCACTCTCCTTAAGTCTTAAGTTTGCTGCACACACAAATACTTGGTGCTTTAGCAGCAGAAGGTCAAGCAGATGGGTGAAGTTATATAGGCCACTTTTCTGTTCCATCGCATTAGAAGTGAGGGTATTTTTTTTTCTGGGATATGTTGGTTAGAAGCTTCATGACCACAGGGCTTGCTGAGCTCTGTGCATTTAAATTTTACTGGAGAGATTAAATATCCTAACTGTGACCACAAACTGTGAAGAAGCCTCAGGCTAAGCATTTCTGATGTTATTCTTAGCAAAAAAAGTGGCCTGATAAGGAGGAAGCCTCCTGCCATGAACATTCAAGAAGACACAGGGCATGAACTTGGATCCAAGGCAGTTCCTGTGCCAACTGCCCTGCACCTCCAGGGAATGCTCGTCTTAGCAGGTTACCCCAAGCCTCTTAAGGACAGTCACGTTGCCTAGATCCTCTCATGACCAGAGAGTTACGAAATATAATTCTTCTTCTAGGGCCTGGTGGAACTTGGTGATTAATCAAAGTCAGGGTCTTCTAGCTTCTGGCCAAGGCCCATCTAACAGCAGTGGGGAGGAGTAAGTGATGTTAATCCTGTAGTGTCAGACGAGTGAGCCTGATTTCCTGTTCTGGAAAGACTCCCACCAACACAGCAGCCCTGCCTTGTTGTCACTGCCTTGTTGGCTCTGGTTACCAGCCCCTCCCTATTCCATCAGCTATTCCTTCATGACCAGAGCCACTCAAGCTGGGGTTGGCAGGCCAATCATATGCTCATAGCTGCCACCTTGCTGGGTAACACCAATGCATTCCCAAGGAGCTTTCTTTTTTTTCTTCCCCTTTATGATACCTCCTTTCAAAAACTGTCAAGTCGAAATTGACTATTATAAGAAATGCCACCTTCTCTCAGTTCCTGTTTGTCTCCCTGTGGTTCTCAGAGTTTGGAAGGCATCAGAATCACTTGTAGAGTTGTTAAAATTGGTTCCTGAGCTCTGTCATTATTCTGGTTGTGTATTTAAGAAAAGATGCTGCTTGGGAATTTGCTTTTTGGAAGACCCCCCCAGATACTGGGAGTGTCTTTCTTGAGCACTGACTGGGTCACTAGCCCTAATCATGCTTTTTGGGGTAGTAAAAGGTATGACATTTTGACATAGAGCATTTCCTATTTCTGCCTTTTTCTTTTGATTTTTTTTTTTATTCTTCTCCTTTCAATTTTAACTCTTCACTTTTATTCTACTTTTCTTCTTGCCCCAAGCCTGAGTCAGAAGAGTCCCCAGTCCAGATGGCTGGAATGTGTACTGGGAATAGTGTGAGAGAGAAACACCAAGGAAAACCAATCTGCTCATCGTCTATTCTCAGGGAAAGCTCTGTTGTTGTAAGAATGGTCGCTCCATCCTCCAGCCTAGCCATTCAGGAATCATATCAGTCAGTCAATTATCCAAACATCCAGCAACTGTCAACAACTGTCAACTATACCTATACAGTGGAATGTGGAGGAAATGGGTAGAGGATGGGGAGAGGCCGACAGTAACTCTCCTTAATGTCCTAATGCCTAACCTGGCTTCCCGTTTTGAAGCCTGTGCTTTGCTTTATGACAGAATTCTAGAATGATAATAGGAAGCAGAGGTTTTCCACACAGAGAGGCTTTCTGATTCTTTCCTTTATCTGGACTTTCAACTTGGAGTTGGAAATCTGTAAATTTAAGAGCATTTATTACCTTTACCCTCTCAGCACCAAAAACTGGGAGATGATAGTGGTTTAACTAGTCATAAGAATGTTCGGTCAAAGGGTATTTCTGGCTAAAGAATGGGGATTTCATGTCCCTCGTTTTCTTTTCAATTCTTTCTCTAGTTCCTACATAGAACAGAAACTAATTACATTGTAAGGTGAAGAGGTACATGCTCTGGTGTCTCTGGTATTTCTGCAGTGAAGTTCTTCAGGCCTTGCCATCTCTCCAGTCTACATATCAATCAACATTTCCAGCATGTACAGTCTTTTCACCACCACAGAAATTATGGCAAGTAAATCTATAAGCCACATTAAAATCATTCTTGGAAACACATGAACATAGTTGGTGTGATTGAGCATTTGGAAAATTAAATTATTCTTTAGAATTAGCCTACTGAGCTGGAAGAAAATAAAGAACTCTTACCAAAGGGTAACGAAAGGACAAAAATTCCAATGACTAGTGGTTTTTAATTATAATTACATAATAGTCTCTTGATACAAGTGCTTCGCATTGTTTTGATAATTCTTGCCACTGTTCCATTAGGCCCCTGCATACATATGCAAGCACCTGGACTATCAAACAGAAGAATATAAGAAAATTATCTAATTGCACTCAAGTACCTTGAATTAGATCAATTCATTGGCACTCTTAACCATCCTACTATTAGCAAACGCTTGGAATGTGAGACATGATAAGCTGTTTCCAACTGATATACTAGATAATGATTTTATCCTGGGATTGCAAAAAAAAAAAGAAGAAAAACATTACAAATGTAACAGTTAGCTTACAGTAATATATTATTTTTAAATTTTCTGATGATTATAACTAGGATTGCTATAAACATTCATATACTGTTGTTCACATGAACATGAGCTCTCATTTCTCTAGGATAAAATCCTAGAAGTTGAACTATTAGGCCAAATGGTAGGCAGGCCTTACTTTAAAGGGTCCATATGAGATAATTCTATCTGTGCTAGTGATTATAAGATCCAGGTATATGTTAATATATGGAACTATACGCCAAAAAATTGAATACTATTACATACAGATTAACAATTACTAATAAATGATAATTTAGGAAATTCTCCAAATGATGTATATCATTTTTATAAATTGCACTAATCTAATCAAGATTATTACATGGAACATTAAGTTATCTCTAATACGTCAAAAACTAAAGGTTGTTAAAAAATACAGTGTGTAAAAACAAAATAGCTCCTGAAGTGAACAATCATTTCCAAGGGGGTATAGTTATATATCAAATTACAGGTCAGGAGACTCAAGATCTATTTAACAAATAGAAGCGTATTAGTGGGAAGTAATTCTTGGATGGGAGATGGGCTAAGTTCCTCTTACTTGAACTTACTGTTTTCTTTTTCATCTTCCATCAAGGTTTAGACATATCATGTCTTATATTAAAAATTTCTGGTAGAATTGAGAAAAGGCTCCTCTTCTACCCATGGAGACTGCAATTATTTTCAGCCCTTTAATAAAGAGGTATTAGATTTTTTTTTTGAGACAGAGTCTCACTATGTTGCCCTCAGTAGAGTGTGGTGACATCACAGCTCACAGCAAACTCTAACTCTTGGGCCAACCTCCAATTCCTGGGCTCAAGTGAGTCTCCTGCCTCCGCCTCCCAGGCAGCTGAGACCACAGGTGCCCACCACAACGCCCGGCCATTTTTTGGTTGCAGCCATCATTGTTGTTTGGCAGGCCCGGGCTGGATTCGAACACTCCAGCTCAGGTGTACGTGGCTGGCGCCTTAGCCCATTGAGCCACAGGCGCCGAGCCCACCTGTCTATTTTTTGTTCCAGTCATCATTGTTGTTTAGCTGGACCAGGCCAGGTTCTAACCGGCCAGCCTGGGTGTATGAGACCAGCGTTATAACAACTGTGCTGCAAGTGCCAAGCCAGAAGTATTAGAATTTTATTTATAAGAATGCACAGAATACACACATAGAAGAACAATAAAGTATTGAAAAAATTTAATTGAATGATAATTTTTAATGTCAAGCCTAGAAATAGCACATTATCAATGAAAGAATTTGTAGGTTCACTGTTTAAATAAGAGGAGCAAATCATTGATCTTCCCTCTGGCTTTAAATTCTAAGTGTTTAAGATTGGCAAAATTTATATCAATAACTATTACTTGGTGGAAAACAGGTCCTCAAAAGAATCAGAGATCACTTCCAAGAGAGGGCAGTAGGACAAAGATAGCTGTGCTTTTAACAAACAAACCAAGTTAGAATGTGCATTGTGGGAAACAGTAATAATCACAAACTGGAGGGCTGTCCTTGAAAAGGAACCCTGACTCAGGTGATGGTACAAGATTACCTAAGAGTAAGGCCAGAATGGGACATGAAGCGTGAAGAAATCTTAAGGATTCTTACAATTCACTCATTTGCTCATTTAATACACACACACACACACACACACACACACACATAGGATACAACTATGCACCTTGAACCGTGCTGAATGTTTCAGATCAATGGTGAGTGAGAGACTCGAACCCTGACTTTACAAAAGACATGTCCAAATAATCACACAACTATTTCATTAGAAACTGTGCTAACTATCATGAAGGAAAAGTAGAAGGGGCCCAAAAAGAGCATATTAGGAGAATATTAAGGGAATGTATCTACTCTGCAGTTTAAAGACGGTTTCCTCGACGAAGGGATATTTATTTGATCTTAAATTTTTGACCAATCACCTGCATTTCTAATTTCCTTTTCTTCTGTACTCTGGCTAATATCTCTGAATAAGAATCTCAGGGTAATAACTTCAGGTTATAAGTAGGATCTAAGATTCTATTAAAATCTGACAGTAGACACAATGGCAGTGGTTCAGGTGGTACTGTCAGCGTAAGTCTGGGATTAGTTCCAAAGTTGCTCATGGCATTTCTCACCACTTCTGAATATTTAGGTCAGTCGGACCATCGTAAGTACATGAACTGCAAACCCTTTATCCTCTAGGCTACTTTGATGCCCTGAAAGAAAAGTTTACTTCCTACAAGTAAACTTGTTTGTCATGTTAGCAAGCATGCAAACATGACATTTCCTTTTTTTTGAGACAAGTTCTCATTATGTCACCCTCAGTAGAGTGCTGTGGCATCACAGCTCACAGCAAGCTCAAACTCTTGGACTTAAGTGATTCCCTTGCCTCAGCCTCCTGAGTAGCTGGGACTACAGGTGCCCACCACAACACCCAGCTGTTTTTTTTGCAGTTGTCATTGTTTAGCTGGCCCAGGCCGGGTTCAAACCTGCCAACCTGATTGTATGGGCCGGGTGCCCTACCCACTGAGCTACGGCTGCCACCAAACATGACATTTCCAATCAGAGTCAGAAGTTCTTATACTACATTGAGACATGCCAGTTTCCAATTTATAAGACCTAGAGGGATTTTTTCCCCCCTCATTTCTTAGTAATAGATTAGCAAATACACACTAAAATCTCACTATGACTAGTGAGCATTGGGTAAAGAATCATGGAAAGAAACAAAGGAAAACTAGAACCCTCATCTTTCATGTTGCTCTGGGGAAATACAAAATTTACCAATGAAACAAGCTGAAGACAATGACAAAGAATATTGTAATGGAGAAATAATATAATCAAACATTTAATCTATAAGTAAAGAAATAGCAAATAAAAAAGTGGTCAGATCCATCAAAATTGAACATCATTTATCTTGAAGTGGTTGGGTTATGGCTAAGAATGAACAATTATTCTTTTTGCTTGTTTATATTTTCTAAATTTTCTTCCATAACTATTTTTCATTAAGAATACAAAAAATCAAAATTTTCCCAAAGGTAAATATATATTATTTTGGCTTTCACCTTCTAGGTTTAGGCCTCAACTCTTTCACCAACTCCACCAACTTACTGGGTGACCATTGGCAAATTCTGCTGCCTCCCTGGAGTCAGGCTTCTCTTTGTTAAGTGAGGAGGTAGGCTAGGTCTGTGTTTCCCAAATTTAGCTAATCTTTAGGATCATTTAGGCCAACTGTTAACAATAAGATCCCCAGGAGACCAACTCAATAAGAATCTTCAGAGAGAGGCCTGGAAACATATTATATTTTACAAGTACCTCTAGATGATTAATAGGACTGTCTGAGACTGGGAAACACTAGGAGGTGATTTTTATGATCACTTCCCATTGCAATGGGCTCTGTCTGCCTTGTCATCACTGTATGGCATGCAGCTCCTCTCTAAGTGGGAACATGACTCTTCCTGGAACTGAGCATGGGCATTCAGAGCACAGCCCTTTCTTTTATTTGGTTTTGGTATTTGGGTAATGCTGGATTTACACAATGAGTTAGGAAGTGTTTTGTCTGCTTCTATTTTTTGAGGAGAATGTAGAGATTTGTATCGCATTTTTCTTAAATATTTTGTATTTAAGTAAAACAATCTGGCTCTGATGCCGTCTTCTTGGGGGGGAGAGATCATTATCTTTAATAGATATACACCTATTCAGATTGTAACAATTATTTCTTGTTTTATTAGTTTGCATCTTTCATGGATTTGGTCCATTTTATCTAGGTATCAAATTCATAGAGATAGTTTTATCATTTAACTCTCCTGGGGATCTATAGTAATGATCCCTCTGTGATTTCCGTTATTGGCAATATGTGTCCTTTTTTGTTGGTGGTATTGTTAGCCTGACTAGGTTTTAATGATCATTTCAAAGAGCCAACATTGATTTTTCCTATGATTTTTAATATTGTTTTTCTTCTGTTACTTTAGGTTTAAGTTTCTTTTCTCTTTGTAGTTTCCTCTGCTGTAAGCTTAATACAGGTTTAGATATTTCTTCTTTCCTGATAAATTTATAGCACAAATACAATTTTACGCTAGTTAGTGCTCTAAAAAAATTTCCCTGTAAGCACTGCTTTTGCTGCATTCCATAGATTTTGGTAAGTTATATCTTCATTCTCATTTAGTTCAAAATATTTTAAGTTACCCTTCAGAGTTCTTTTTTTTTTAAATTAGGGGCTACACATGTTTTGTTTACATCCTTTGTTTTTGTACAGATTGAGTTAAAGATGTAAGTGTGCCCTTTGCTCAGTGTGCTCTGTATCCATAGGTGTAAAGTTACCCATCCCCTCCTCTTCCTTCACCCCAGCTTGGTATTTATCAAGATGTACTTCCATACATGCGCATAAGTGACCCTTCAGAGTTCTTTTCTGACCTGTGTATTATTTATGAATGTGTTTTTTAACTTCCAAATATTTTGAGATTTTCTAGATACCCTTCTTCTATTGATTTCTACTTTAATCCCACTGTAATCTGAGAATATATTTTGTATGATTTCCATTCTTTTAAAGTTGTTAAGGTATGTTTTGTGGCTTACAATGCGCTCTATCTTGGTGAATGTTCCACGTGAGCTTTAGAAGAATGTGTAATCTAATGTTGCTGGATGGAGAATTCTGTAAATGTCAATTAGATCAGGTTGATTTGTAGTGTTCTTTGGGTCAACTGTACCCTTGTTGATTCTCTGCCGGCTTGATCTATCAATTATTGAAAGAGAACTATTAAAGTTTCCAACTATCACAGTAGATTTGTCTATTTCACCTTGCAGGTCTATCAGTTTTTGCCTCATTTATTTTAATGCTGTGTGGTTAGGTGCACATAAAGTTTAGACTGTTGTCTACTCTTGGAGAACTGACATATTTGTCGTTATTTAGTGCCTTTATCCCTGCTAATTTTCCTGGTGCTGAGGTCATCATCGAATGAATACAACTACTTCTGTTCTCTTTTCGGTTGATGTGATGATCTTTTTCCATTTCTTTACTTTTAATTTGAATATTGATCTTTAAAGTTATTTCCTTGCAGATTAGATAGAATTGGGCCTTGTTTTTTTTATAATCCCCTTCTAAGAATCTTTGTTCTATATGTGCTGTAATTAGCCATTACCATTTAAAGTGATTATCAATATGGAACACATTCTTCTTAGTAAAATATCTCAAGAGGGGAAAACAAAGCATCCAGTATACTCAATACTATTATGAAACCAATATATTAACCTTACACATGCATACAAATGATAAAACACAAATGTAGTTTAGCAAGTGGGAGGGGAGAGGGATGGACTATTGGTGGGAAGAGGGAAGGCATTTGGTGGGATCTCACCTAATGTGCACAATACAAGTGTATATTTCAAAATAACTAACTTTAAGTGTCTTACCACAAACAAGTGAGGTGACGGTCATGTTAATTGGTTTGATTTAAATTGCATTGCATTCCACATTATATATCAAATCATCACATTGTATTCCATAAATGCATACAATTATGATTTTAATAAAAATTTAAAAAATACAAATTAAACTGATTATCAATATAGTCAGATTAATACCTATCATGTTTTTAACTCTTTCATTTGTTGAATTTATTGATTCTTTTCTGCCTTCTCTAAATTTAATTGAACATATGAATCAATTACATGTATATGATTCAATTTTAGGTCTTCTTTTAGAATATCAATTGTACTTCATTAAAGTTTTTTATTAAAACTAAAATTTGCCATACAAATTTTTAACCAATGTAAGGCTATTTTCAAATAGCACTATGTGTTTGATGTGTAGTGCAGGTATTTTAACACGATATACCCAACTTCTCCTTCCCATCCCGTATGACACTGCTATGATTCATTTCACCTACCCCCGTGCTTTATTCCCCCAAAGTATCATTGCTGTTGTTACTTTAAACAGTTACCTTTCGCATCAGTTCAAAGTCAAAAATAAAATATTTTATCTTTCTTTATTCCTTCTGTGGTGCTCTTTCTTTCTTGATACCATTCTAAATTTCTGACTTACATCACTTTTCTTCTTCCTGAGGAATTTATTTTAATATTACCTGCATGACAGACCTCCTGGTGATGAAATCCCTCAGATTTTGTTGGTCTAAAAAACTCCTTAATTCTCCTTTACTTTTGAAGCAGAATTTTACTGGATATTCTAGGTTCATTGCTTTTTCTTTCAACTCTTTAAACATTTTATTCCGTTCTTTCTTAACTGCATAGTTTTTGACCAGAAATGTAATCTTTATCCTTGATGCTCTCAAAATTGTGTTTCAATACTCTCCATCCCTTGGTTTCTTTCAAATGTTTCCCTCTTTGTCTTTTGTTTTCTACAATTGGAATATGATAGGCCTAAATGCAGATTTTGGGGGAAGGGGGCTGGGTATTTATCCTGCTTGGTGTTTGCTGAGGTTCTTGGATCTGAGGCTTCTTATTATTCATTTGGGGAAATATTGATTATTATTTCTAATGTTTTGTTTTCTGTTTTCCTTTCTTCTAATTATGCTTATGTTTGTTTTGTTTTCCTCTTTGCATTTCAGTTGGGGCAGTTTCTATGATTTATCTTCAAGCTCCTTGATTCTTCTCTTGGCTGGCTTTGGTCTACTGATAAGTCCATCGAAGGCATTTTTAATGCTGCTTTTTATTTCTAGCACTTCCTTTTCATTCTTCCTCTGAGTTTCCATAGCCCTGATTATATTATCCAAGTGTTCTTGCATATTTTCTACATTTTCCCATTAGAACCTTTAACATATTAACCATAATTATTTTAAATTTCTTGTCTGATAACCCCCAAATCTGTGTCATATCTGTGTCTGATTCTGATGCTTGCTTTGTTTCTTCGGACTGTGCTTTTCCTTGTTTTACTGAGCCTTGCAATTTTTTGTTGAAAGCCACACATGATATGTCAGGTAATAGGAGCTGAGGTAAATAAACCTTTACCTATAGGTTTAATGTTTATCTGACTAGGAGTTGGACTGTGTTTAATGGATGCTATATTTTTAGGTAACCGAGGCTTCGAATTCCTCTAGTATCCTCATTTTTGTCTCCTTCTTAAATGGAGTCAATGCTTCACGGTTCTTTCACCTGTAACCCTCTGTTATTATTTTAGGACCCTATTGGTGTGGTGGTATGGTGTAGGGAGAGGGAAATGTTCTATGAAATTATGAACAAATCCCAGTATTTTAGTGGGCCTGTATTTCTTGGCTATGACCTTCCCCACTCTCCAGGTGAAATAGGAAATCTAGAGAGTGTTAGAGTCAGAGAAATAAATTCCTTTCTCCAGGTAGGATAAGACTCTAGTAAAGTCTTTTTCTCTGGAGAGTTGGCATTTGTTATGAAGAATGCTGTGAGTGTATTTCACAATGGTTATTTTCCATCTCTCCTGCTAAAGCCAAGAAGAAATCTTTCCTGGCTTTTCGCTGTGAGAACCTGGTGAAGTTGCTGGAGGAAAAACCCACCCAAGTATGAGACTCCCTATCATGGCACCCAGGAATTTCTCACTCTTTACCTAGTCTATACTCAGCACCTCCAACTATTCACGTTCATCACTTTAATTGTCCTACCAGTTTATGGTTCTAATAGATTCTGTCCCTGTAAACAAATTTCATTAGTGACTCTCTGCATTTACATTTTTCTCTTGATTCTAGCATAGCAGTTTGTCTTACATCCTCAGTTCTCTCTGTCCAAGAGAAGTCATTGACTTTTAGTTTCTTCAGCACTTCCAAGCTCTTTAAAGATTGGAAGTAAAACCAGAAGTGCCCCTCCCCCCTTATAGTTATATATTTCTTTGAGCATACCAGCATGATTTCAAATATTTAAATGTTTTCTGGCTACTGCTGCAGTTGTGAAGGTTGTGCTGTACAAAGGGCAATGAGTCCAGGAGGCAAGAAAAGGTAGCATCTTTGTACAAGGGGGCCCCATGCGCCAACAGCTGACCCTGCTTTGCAAGGTGGTGAAAGGGAGATGGAAGCCTAAGCTCATGGATAATAGCTAGCCAGTGAAACTATCCCTCTCAGCTCGATCTGTGGGAGACAGTTAGCTCAGCCCCCAGAATTCCTCCACTCTGTTAAGGACTTGAGCAGGGTCACCAGCACAGAGCCCTTTTAGGCCCTGCATTCATCTCTAGCCTCATTCTTTGGGAAGGCCAGGGCTTCCCTTTGTTAACACTTTTACTTTTATTGTGCCCTGACTACTTTCTCCATGCCCAGCTGCCTGGTTTGACAACTTACATTTATTTGAGAGCAAGTAAGATCCTATGTTCCAGTGCCCCTTTATGAATCCTCTCATTGTTCCAAGGAGCTGACTGGTGAACATGAACTTGAGTTCTACAGAGAAGGCTTATGCAAGATAGCCAACACCCCCAATGTGGAGCCAAGTGTTGCATCAGAAAGGGGCATTTGAACAGCATCTCCCCTGCCCTGACAACAAAATCAGGTCCTTACTAGAGGGAAGGGTTGGTAGACGTAGACTCTGGTAATGATTCTGGCACTGCACCAGCAGCAGGCAGCCCTCATTTGTTTTGCTGCCTAGCACTAGGGCGAGATCATTGTTTATTATGGCTCAAAGGCAGTAATCATTTCACATAATGTGAGGATTTTTTTCACTCAATTACTTTCATACTTTGGGCTGATGAGAATAATAATCATGTGTTGATTGCTGGTATCTTGACAGATGATGCTCAGAAATGCAGGTCACTTGCTTGTCTCTACCCTTTTCCCCCACTCAACATCGAATCTCATTCAGTCACCATTTTCACATTCCAAAGCTTTGATGCCAAGAAGACCAAGACAAAATATTTTTGCAGGGACCCCAAATTCCTGCAGTCTGCCTTGTGGGATAATTTATGCTGATTTGTTTTAAAGAGACAGAAGAGACAGACATACATAATTCATGTCCTGTGCATTGCGGCTCTTGGCCATTGAAAATACTATCTCTCTTTTGGCAGCGCTTGCAGGAACTAGTTACAATAAACATTTCATACCTCAGTGGACACTCTTTTCTCAGTTAATAGGAGCCTGACTTAAATGTAGACTCCATCATGAGAGGACTGTATTTAATGAAGAATTCAGCTGAGCTTTTTTTTTTTCCTTCCAAAGCATAAAATGAGCTTATTATCTGTATCAATAGTTGGTTTTCCTCAAAAGAAGTGAAGGTGTGAATGGGCATGAAAGGGAAATTAAATTGAAACTCTGGGTGGTTTCATGGTTGGAGGCCAGTTTAAAACCCAAACTCTAATAACTGCTTTTGAACTAGCCAGGAAACCTGTGAGGTCAGAAAGCACAGAGATTTGAAGAGAGGGCTCAGGGCTGAGGTCTCCCCACCCAGAAGGCTGAGGGCCAAACACACTGAGACTTCTAAGGGTGTGGAGCAGCTACTGAGGATGGCAGCATTTATACTCACGTGGATTACAATGCTATGAACTATCTACGTAAGCAGTGCCTGAGCAGTCTTTCCAAAGCACAAATCTCATTGGGCTGCTCCTCTCCTCCACGCCCTGCCATGACTTTCCATTTCACATGGGAAGAAGGCCAAGGAGGCTGCATGATCCATGGGGTCTCTGCGACAGAGATAGCTAAAGAATATAAGCCTTCTAACTTGAAGTCCCCAGGATAAGAATGCAATAGTGGAAGGACTTCCAATTACTGTATGGTTCTTGAAGTGTCCTTCCAGAACCATCTGAAACCTCCCCTTGCCATTCCTTACTGTGCTTCAGCCACCAAGGCCCGCCTGGGAAACTCCTGCCTATGCTTAGAATTTATCCTAAATAAAACCTCTTCCTGGAACGTTTCCTAATTTGTTCCGCCAAGTGTAAGTTCCTCTGGTAAATGTTTGCATTTTGCTGCTATGATTTTTTAAAAATTATTATTTGTGTAATTTTTGATGTTTGTGTCTGTCCACTTGACTGTGAACTCCTTAAGGGCACCTGGATTGTGTTCACAGGTGTACCCAGCTGGGGCATGGCATAAACTTTCTTTAGATCAGGGGTCCTCAAACCATGGCCCGCGGTCCACATGTAGCGGTGTGAATTGTATTTGTTCCCATTTTGTTTTTTACTTCAAAATAAGATATGTGCAGTGTACACAGGAATTTGTTCATAGTTTTTTTTTTTTTAAACTATAGTCCGGCCCTCCAATGGTCTGAGGGACAGTAAATTGGCTCCCTGTTTAAAAAGTTTGAGGACGCCTGCTTTAGATAGTTGTTAAATGAGCGAATGAGTTAGAGAAGTGTTTCTCCAACACTTTGGACATCAGAATCACTTGTACACTGGATGGCTTATTAAAGCACAAATTTCTGACTTATGGGTGTAGGACCCAAGGATCTGCATTTTTAAGGAGTTTTCAGATGGTTCTGGAAGGACACTTTGAGAATCATACAGTAATTGGAAGTCCTTCCACGACTGCAGTCTTATCCTGGGGACCTCAAGTTAGAAGGCTTATATTCTTTAGCTATCTCCGTCACCTTGAAGGTCCTAAGAAACCCCTTTTATTTTCTTTCTTGTCAATCAATATACCTTACTGCTGCTTTGAGTATTGTACCTGTACCTACCTCTCCATTCCTGCCCTTCTGTCATGTTTCTAGAGGGGCACATCACTTTAGATTTGAATTACTATTACTGCATTCTATCATTTTCTTGGATATCATTCTCTGCTCCTTAAGCCCTTCTTTTTTTACTACCTGTTTTAAGTGCCTCAGAGATCATTACGACCCTGCTTTATCCTTATCTAAAATTGTGCTGGAGATACCAGCATCCAGGGCTTTTCACAACCTGGACTTCCTCTCCCAAATTCAGCATGCATCTCCAAATAATTTGGTACATTTACCTAATTGTCTATCTTTCTTGATAGGCTATCAGCTGAGGAGGGGCAGTACCACATCAGTCTTATTTACTTAACATACATTTGACCTGTAGTTGTTACATCATAAAATGTTACCGAACAGATAAAAGCCACTGAGCACTAGATTTGCCCTCCTGCATCATCATCGTCATTCTAGAAAGCAATCAATCTGAGTTATTCTATGCCAAAATTCCGCAAATCACTTTACACATAATTTATTTAATCCTCACATGACGCATCCCCATTTTACAGGTAAGGAAACTGAGGTGTAGAAAAGTTAACTAACTTGTCCAAGGTCTCACAAGTCATGGGCCTAAGGGTCCACAGTCAGGCATTTGGCTGTAGGAGTTCATGATCTTACCTACCATGCTACACTGACTGAGGTGAGATGCAAATAATGTCTCAAGTAACATTAAGGACATAGAATCTGTTGTGTGTGTGACAGATTATTGAGCTACACATAATCACAGACAATATTTTGTAATGTTTATGTGTAGGGAGCTGGGAAAGCAAGCATGACTAAGATATACCATGTAGGGGGGAGGCAGTCTAGTCTAATAGATGGCATTAGACAACAGCGTGTTCCACCACCTTCTTGGCTGTGTGACCCTGGGCAAGTTACTCAACATTGCTGTATTCTGTTTCTCACCTTTAAAATGGGGAAAATAAATTGTATTTCTCAAAGTTTGCACTGGGATTAAATATGATGATGTAGATAAAACGCTTAGCACCACGACAAAGACATCGTGTCTCCTTTGTGGATGACAGCTATCATCCCACCCCTTGCCCTTGAGGACTTTTGCGTATATTCAGGAGATAGGAATTGGCAGTGATCCTCTCAGGTTAAGAAATTAGCTAATATAAACATTACCTCAATATATCCAAAGTGGAATGTTATTTATGTTCAGATTGGGCCCCCAAAGCTATGTAGGAGCAATGAGTAATTCCTGATGAGAGAAGAAATCAAACTTAAATATCATAGTCATTCATGAATGAAGCTTTTGGACCATGTACTTATGCAATTGTTATTTACTGAGTACTTAGATGTCAGAAACTGCTAGGTACCAAGAGTTCAGAGAAGAAAATAGTGCATGCCTCTTTTCTTTCCAACCTGTTTTTGCCACACATGCTACATTTGAGCTTCTGTTACTGACCTCCTTGACCACTGTGCTAAAAATGATTCTGTGGCTCCATGTGGGCTTATATAGAAAACATACTAAGGAGCTCACACTGAACAGAAGTAGAAGGCTTGGGGGGGGTACACCCTTAACAACCAGGTGGAGAGAATACAACCACATCAAATCTATACTTCATGTATTCTGATATTTCACTTTCTCAGCTTTGCAAGCTATTATGTCTGTCATAGCAATACAGTCATAATGAGTTGACAGTATACTGTGGACACTTAAACCATAAAAGGTGGAAGGAGGACTTGGGTTTCTATATATACATATTCTCATATTCAAATATATATGAATATACGATACCCAGAGAAGGTCATATTGCTGTACACAACGTAGTCATTGAAAGTAACATCTGTATACAGGCAGCCATCCCTCCATATCCGCAGCACATTGGTTCCAGCACCTTCTTCAGATACCAAAACCAGCAGATGTCAGTCCACTTTATAAAATTTCATAATATTTCTATATAACCTGTACACATTCTCTTGTATGCACTACACTTTGCATCATTTGTAGATTATTTATAATACCCAAGGAAATGCTATGTAAATACTTATATTGGATTTTTTTTATTTGTATTATGTTCATTTTATTTTTTTCAGAACTTTTCAATGTATGGTTGATGGTATCCACGGATGAAGAACATGCAAATGTGGAGGGCTGACTGCACATACATAGGCAAAGTACATACACGGTATGTGTACACACACACACACACACACAGACACATAGACACAAGCACACATTTGTAATCATCCAAAATTTACCTCTTCTGAACCTATGGGACCAATTTAAACTTAGTGCAGCAGGCCCCAAGGCAACCATCAAACACTGTGCAGACAGGTTCTTATTAGGTGCTTACTAGGAAGGCTCCCTGAAGCTTTCCGAAACAAGGCTGGTGAGCCTTGATAAGAGAGATTATATAAAGGACCCTCTATGTAGAAAAATTCAGCATTGGGTCTTTCTCCCTTTGATGACACCTGTGTAATTCATATTTTGTTTGTTTGATGGTATTTAAATATCCCAAAAAGGTATCTTTGAGAAGCAATGTGACCATTTTCCATCTAGAACTGTGATTTTCAAACTTAGTGTATATTACTATCAATAGAGATTATTATTAAAATACAAGGTCAGGCCCACCGAATCATTTCCTGAGGGTGAGATCCAGGAATCTGGATTTTAACAAGCATTCCTACTATTCTGCTGCCTTTGATCTGTGGCCAGTACATTGAGAAACACTAAGGTGTAAATTAGAAACAGGCAGGGTACTCCTCAGAGCTACTCAGAAGAGAGAAAGGAGAAAGAAGATGCAAGGCCCTGTTGACCTGTTTGGCAGGAGAGATGGGTAAGCCACTTTGAAATGAAGAGGCAGGTGGGAAATTTATCACTCAGAGTACAGGCAGCAGGAGTAACTATGAAAGGAACCACACTTACAATACAAGGCCTTGTCAAAAATAAGATGAAGGAAATGATGTCAGGAGATATGAAAAGTGACCTGAGAGAGCCAATAGTAAGAAAAATTTTGAAAACATACATTGAAAAGCTTAGAATCTAACCTTGTAATCATTAGTAAGACAGTACTAGAATATTTAGATTCTTTTCTTTTAAATCTTCTCTGAAGGGTTATTTTACCATTCAAAAGTGGAAACATTTTTTCTGTTGTCTAAATAAATCTATTGTTCACACACATATATATATATGAATGCCTATATCACCTATATCAGTTTCACATCAGTTTCATCAGTAGGTGGTGAAAACGGTTACCTGTTTTAAAATTTAACATTAAATTTCATGGAGTTTAGTTAAAAATAATTAGTGAGAAGTGCTTAGAATAGTTATTAGCATGTAAAAAGTGTTTAACAAATTATATTTATTATTAATTATTAATGTGTAGGGATATGACTTTAGGAGCATTTCCTGTAGATTGGATCAAGGTTTTGGTCTGAAAATAAAGCTTAAAAGTACAATAGTTTCATGGTCCCTAGGGAGGCAGCAAAGTTCCTATTGAAGGAGAGGACAATTCTCAAGTGATGAGCACAAGAAAATGAATCTGGAACCCAAGATATCAGAGGGATGATGCAAGGCCACCAGGGACTGGAATATAGAAGTAAAACTGATCCCCCAGGAGAAGGTATTCTGACCTGCAAGAGCTTCCATATGCTTCCGACAGTAACTATCACTGAAGATGCAGGTAAAACCAAAACTTATGGAGAAGAAGAGCAGTGGTAGGTGAGAACTGGGGCCACAAAAGACTCAAGTTCACATACTAGGACATGAGATAACAACTTCCTTTGGGTAGGGCCTTTTCTGAGATTCTGAGACAGAAAAATATAAAATTAGGTGTATATTTACTTTCATCTCTGTTTCCTTTTTTAAATATTTATTTTTGATTAGTAGAATTAGTATTTATATTTTGACTCACTGGCATTTAAGTGATAGACTCAGAAAAAAAATCTTATGAAGTTCCCCAAAAAACATAAAAAGTTTCCTTTTGCACTACCAAGATGAAACAAGGGCCCAGAGACATTCACTCACTGATGAACTAAATATCTGGCAATCAGAACATGTATAAAACGGCTTGGAAATGGGAAATGAAGTATTGAGTAGCCAACTTACATTAACTATCTAGCAACAGCTATTAAGTGGCTGTTCTGGGTCCTGGTATCACAGTCATTCTATGGTACTCCACCATCCCTTCAGTGTGAAGGACTCTGTCACTCAGACATTTTTGCGGAAGATAATACTACATGAAATAAAATCTAACATGTTCTGACCCTACAATATGTAATGAACAACAGACTACAGTGTAGCTTGAGAAAGTGGTACTGTTGAGAGCAAAAAGTGACAGGGACTAACAAATCCAGTACTAATTGGAGGAAACAGAGAAACTGTAAAAGGCAGATACAGATTCAAAATGACAATTTGACATCATTTAAGATACTATTTCTGAAACATTATAAATTCACATTCTCTCAAAAATGTGGGAACAAATCAAAGCAATGGGCCATAGCATTGTTTTCTTTGCAAACATCACATCCTTTCTCATCACTCTGGGAACCGGATGTGTGTATTTTGGGGTGCAAAGAGGGCCTCAGCTAAGAGTTGGCACTGATGCCTTCAGTTTATAGATTGATTAATTACATGGATTTTTAATGAGTGACTGTTACCAACACAGCTTTCTTTTAGGGGCTGGGAATACCACGGTGAACAAAAGAGACAACAATCCTTGTCCTTGAGGGGGTAGGGGGAAAAAAGTAATCTACATAGTCTGTCAGACAATAGCAGGGGAAGAGGTGAGGGAGCGTTGGGTGCAGAGACTGCAGGTTACACTGGGTGGTTAAAGGAGGCCTCACTGGGAAATGACACTTGAGCAGAGATCTGAAGAAAGTGAGGCAGCTCTATGTGGTATTTCCAGGAAGAGCGTTCCTGATAGAAGGAGCAGCACGTGCAAAGGCTCCCACATGGTGATGGGCCAGACATATTTGAGAAACATCAAGAAGGAAGGACAAGGACGTGAGCCAAATCATACTGGTCTCTGTAGGCCATGCTATTTGGTGTCAGGCTTCAGCATGTCAGATAAAAGGGGATATGGCTTGTACCAAAGCATGGAGGTAAAGGTACAGGTCAGATTCAGGACACACAGTGGAATTTCTGCAAGCTGACCATCCAAAGGTCTGTAACAAACTGGTCAACATACAGAGGTGGTCAACATAAGGAATTAGTCCTACTGTATAGCTATGCACATGTGCTGGTATGTGTCTGGGCTATGAAAACTAGGTCAATTTAGACTGGGTGAGGTCATTGACAACTATAATTCTAGTGCTCTGGGAGGCTGGGGTGGGTGGATTGCTTGAATTCAGGAGTTCAAGACCAGCAAGAGTGAGACCCTATATCTACTAAACAAAAAAATAGAAAAACTGAGGCAGGAGGATTGCTTAAGCCCAGGAGTTCAAGGTTGCAGTGAGCTAAGATGATGCCATGGCACTCTACCCAGGGTGACAGAGTGAGACTGTGTCTAAAAAAAAAAAAAAGAAAAAAAAACTAAGTTAGTTTCAAGAGATGGTCAATGTAGGGAGGTGGTCAACTATGGAGTTCTACTGTATATGGAGGGAACCCTGCCAAGAAGCATGAGAAGGAGGAAGGATTCAAGAGCGAGACCAACCTTTCTGGCTGTAAAACCAAAAGGGCTGTTCAACAAAGTATGGAAGTGTCTTACACATTGAAAAATATTTCTATTCAGGGTGGATACCGAAAAGTTAAGTTTGGTGATTAAAGGGATTGATATGGATAGTTGGAAAACTCTGTTACAGAATCTTGTTGGTCTCCAAGGTGTGGACCTTCAAAATTAGGCCATTCCTTCTTTCTTTAAAAGCTGCTGGATCTTTCTGCTTTATATTGAATTGCAATGCTAATCATGGAAATTATAAATTACTTGCTTCATTTGTGATAACACTAACATCTGCAAGGAAGTTTACATCCCTATTTGACCCTGATGAACCTGCAGTCATATTACTCGAGGACATTGGCTCTCTTCCAGAAATTCCTTAATCCCCTTCCCTACACCAGTGCTGCCCATGTGGTCTTCAGCTTCTGCTTAAACAATGCTTAATGAAAGCTTTCTTGCAACTTACTGAGAAAAAAGGATAGGTTTAATTCCCTGTAGGCATGTACCAAACAAAGATCATTTCTCAGCCACCTCTGATGGCCAGTGCCTAGCCCAGGGCCTGGCATGTAGGATGCACTCCATGTATGTTTCTTGGTGAAATGATTACTTTGGAACTGAGGTTAAGAGGGCCAGGTGTCTGTCTGAACTAATGAAACGTCTGAATTAAAGTACTGTACTTTTCTCAGATAGTTTAGTGTTGCTGTTCTATATGTTCAGGAATAGTGACTTAATAAAGTTGTGCCTAACACATGTCCTCAGGGAGCAGTCTTTAACAAAAAGATAAGAATGACTTATAATTAGTATATCAACATTTGCATGTGAATGGATGCGCGAAAGCAAATTATTCTCTTAAGTAGCTTCCATATTCCATTGCAAGTGTGTTTATCCTATTAATTTGCTTAGCAAACACTACCTTTTTGGTTAGTACAAAGCTAAATTTCCGCCCTCCTTCCTTCCTGATTAGCACAAAATCTGAATCACTTATTTCCTTGCATAACTTTTCTTTTTTTTTTTTTTTTTTTTTGCAGTTTTTGGCCAGGGCTGGGTTTGAACCCACCACCTCTGGCATATGGGGCCGGCGCCCTACTCCTTTGAGCCACAGGCACCGCCCTTTCCTTGCCTAACTTTGATAAGCTGCTGAACTCTCAGGACCACATTGCACTTGGGAAGAATGAGAAGAAGAAAAAGGTGAGCAATAAAGACATATTTTCTGAGAACAAGGTTTTAAACCATATAATCATTTTCATACTTTCCTAATTCTGATATTGATTCTATGGTAAGAATTAATGGAGTCTGGCTTAATAAGGCTTTATAGTGTTAGTGAAGTTTTCCTCATTATCCAAGCTTCTTGGCTATAAATGAGTCTTCAAAATGGAGGAAGGAAAAATTCTTCCTCGACACCAAGGAGGCAAAAATGATGTAAATTCTCTGATACATTCAAAATACCAGTGGTGGGTCTGTGTTAGGCGTTGGAGATAGATACTCACTAAATAAAAAGGGACCATCCACCCTTTTTGCTTTGTTTGTTTTGTTATGCATATATTAATCAATCTCTAAGCTTCTACCTGCTCCAATAGAATAACGGAGTGGCCAAGCTGATTTCCATTTTATTTAATTATTTTATTTTATTTTTAATTATAGTTATATATATTTACGAGGTACAACGTGACATTTTGATAGTATTTGCATTGCGGAATGATGAAATCAAGCTGATATAAATCCCTCACCTTATGCACTTAACAGAATTGCTAAGAGGTCAATGATTTTTGAGGGTATCAGATGGCCTCTGTTGGAAGCTGGGGTCTGCCATTTACTTGCTGTGTGACCTTAGTTACTCAGCCTCGCCAAAAACTCAGTTTCCTCACCTATAAAATGGGGACAGAGAGGAACCTGCCACACAGCACTGTTGTTGGGGTGGGGGTAGCTGAGAAAATGATCATCCCCTCTGTCAGTGTCACCTGTGATTATTGTTTGTCCAAGCCGATTTGACATCCCTCGGAGAATGTGCCAGCTCCCTTCAGTACCATATAACAACAAACCGTCCTGGACACGCACTCATCTACCGAAGGAAAACAAATCATTACAGGGAGATATTAGTGATTCTATTCTTGAACTGTTGGGTAAAACCAAACTTCACCATAATCCTCTGAATCCTCCTTAAAATACCTTCAATCTGTGTGTGATTGTGGCAGCCAACTGTGTGGAAGGCAAACAGTACCTATTAAAAGTTGTTTGGAGATTAGAGCTTAGAGAACAGCTGGGTACCTTTGTTACTGGCAGGCTGCTGACTCAAAATTGAAGGGAAAAAAAAAGCCTCACTGGGATGAAGAGAGGAGAGAAAAAACGCAGAGCTGGGGGAAAAATAAAAACAGCTTTGGCCTTTGAAAACAGACTGCTCTGCTGTCCTGTCACGAGGAAAGTGTATGGGCATTCAAAATTCCGCACAGAGCCTAATTCAATTCTTAAAAAAAAAAAACACCAAAAAGCAACAACATAAAAATCCAGGTCCAGGTGCAGGCTGTTTTCCCCGGGTACTTCGTTTGAGGAAGTGTTCTTTGCTTTCTTTATAGTATGCGGTGTACACGCTGCCCTCCCTCCTGCCAATGCCCCTTCAGTCTCCAGGACCGCAGGAACGGGGACCACAGGAGGGCCCCCACTGGGTAAGCAGAGGGAGATGCTGCCCGTGTCAACAGCAAGTATGATTCGCAGCGCTAACGGCTCACACCTATGAATCCAAAGGCTCCTAGCTGTTTGTGGATCTAGTTACAGCTTACAGAGGACCACGCACCAGAAATATCTCCCGTTTCTTGGTGCCTTTGGACACTCCGGCTCAGTCCTCAGAGCAGCTTGATAAAGCAGGCAGAATGGATTAGTGTAGCCACTTTCACAGACGACAGTGCTAAAAGCCAGCATAGCCAAGCTCCCTGCCCAAGGTCACAGAACTAGCTGGTGACAGATCTGGAATCTTGGATTGAGAACCCATAATTCACAACTGAACAGAGACAGGGACAGATCCTACCAGAAATTGTTATACTCTGCACATTTTTATGATGTAACAACAAACTTTGTATCATCCAAAAGTCCTACTTTTTTAGCGGAGTCATAACCAGATTCCGCCACTGGTACTACATCAGGGGGACCATGTAGCGCAAAGGAATGCAGTTTTAAAATGAAGTCTTCCACCAGGCTTCTACCTTTTCTTATCTGAAAGAGAGACCTGAGCCTGAAAGTTTCTGGGGCTGGCATCCTGGTTTGCCTCCTCCTTTCTCTGATAATCTGTCCAGGTGAAATTCCTCTAGCTCTCAAATGAGAAATGTGTTGGAAAACTAGAAAATATAACCTACATGGAAGCCACTACTATTATAACTAATAATACAAAGCCTGCAACATTCTGAACTTGCTCCCATGATCCCGACAGTGATTTATGCTGTCAGCTGTGTCTGAGTTGTATCTGCCATTCCCTTTGCAAACGCCCCCTGGGCCCAGCACAGTGTATTCCAGTACATAGGTGCTCATGAATTCTTTTAACGAATGCTCACTGCATTCCTAGCTGGTCTTCAGGACTACACAATAAAGGCTTGAGTTGAAACAATGTCTGTGATGAAGGAAAGTTGGGGGTGGGGCTAGAGCAAGTGCCCCCGGAAATGAGAGCACTTAGGTGACACTGGTGGCAATTCTAGGAGGGGCATCTCTTACTAGCAGGCACCAAAGCTTCTTGGCCATCCTGAAACCCATGCAGGAGGGCTCAGCAGTAACTTTAGTTAGTGGGAACATAGCTGTAGAGCAGTGGTTCTCAACCTTCCTAATGCCTCGACCCTTTAATACCGTTCCTCATGCTGTGGTCACCCCCAACCATAAAATTACTTTCGTTGCTACTTCATAACTGTAATTCTGCTACTGTTATGAATCATAATGTGAATATCTGATATGCAGGCTGTATTTTCATTGTTACAAGGGGGTCGTGACCCACAGGTTGAAAACTGCTGCTGTAGGGGTATAAATGGCCATGGCATACTTTTAAAAAGCTCCCGGAAAGTAAATTCACCAAATGTCAATTAGATAATTTCTTCTACTTTTTAATAGTTTTTGAGAATGGATTACTTTTATAATGGCAGAAAACAATTACTTTAAAATTTCTCTAGTGTTCCCATTCCACCCACGATTAATGCTGTCCTTACTAAGCTCATGTCATTTGTGAAATATGAAGGAGTATTAAGAACCAGAATTATTGGCTAGACTTATTAGGAAGACAGCAGAAGACTTTTGCTGAGTTTGCTGAGTTAGGGTTTGGCCTGGATTCTGCTGGAGTCATGTGTGTGGTCTCCTTGAAAGACATGTGCTCGGCAGATAATGACTTCATGACCCTCACCCCAGGCTACCACTTTCCCTGGGCCCATGCAAGTTCTATTCTTTGAAACACAACTTTAATATCGCTTTCTCTGAGAAGGAGCAGTTCATTTTTATGAACTCCAGAAGCTGTTCCTGCCAAGAGAAGTCTTGGTGCAGCAATCTTTGCTCCAGAGGTCTGGAGTTCCCTCCCCCCACCAGTCTAGCAAGCTCCTCCTAGGGGAATCCACTTCCCTTCCCTGTTCCACTGTGCCTTCAACCCATGCAGAGGGTGTTTCTGGGGGCCAGGGCTCCGGGACACTCGGCTGCCTGCATGCCAGCTGCTGCTCTGGTCCCCAGCGCGCATCTGGTAGCAACATAGCTCCTTTGCCGGGTGTGGAATAGGCAGAGGGGCAGCTGTGAAGGGCAGAAGAAAGCTGATTACTCATTTTCTTTCTTTTGGAAATTCTGCTTTGGGATCTTGTTCCTGCTTAGAATGTTTCCCCAGAAGCCCATTTTATTTAGCTCTCTTGCTAGGGAGCATTTTCTATCAATTTTCCAAAATGTATATACTCCACGCAGTTAGTTAGTTGGAGGTTTTACATCTATTCTAGTCAAGAAATCCCAGCCTGGCTTTTCTTTGTGTCCCAGAAGCCCATAATTTTAGCAAATCATGAAGAACTTAAGTATCCTTATGTGTGCTACTTGAAGGGCAGGGGTTTGCAAGTCAGCCTAGAAAACAAGGGTAGTATCTCTTGGCTGTAGAAGAAACTGAAAATTCAGCCCATTGTGATGTAGAGAACAAGGATTTATCTCTCAGAAGAAGCTCTCCTTTTTTTCTTATGAGTTTGACAACAACAATAAAGCTAAAATGGCTATTTAAATTTATTATTATAAATTATACTATATGTCAAATATATCAGTTTAATACAAATATATTAAATACATTATTGAAGTGTGTTATTGCTATCTTCTTCAGAGACCCCTTTCCTCCCTCTCACGTATTAGACTCCAGTCTTCAAGAGCAGAACTAAACTACCATTTCAGGGAGGTCATCTAGGGTTTGCTAATAAGGATGCATTGCAGATTTTAAGTATATAAAGCAACTACGAGCACCACATAGATTAGGAACATCTATCGCTGGAGTCCCTTCCACTCTACAGCTCACGCAAACCATGAACGGACTTTGTTGCAGCTCCTCAACTAATGTACCTGTTTTGATATTTAATTTTTTTTCTAAAAAAACAAAAATTATGTATTAGATTGCAGTACCTGCAGTCTCAACAATTCAACCCTCAGGGTCCTTTGGTACAGTGGCCTAGAGTTGCTTTTATTTTGCTAGCTCCTGTCAGCACACTGCTACTCAGCTGATAGTGTTCTTTCTCTGTTTTATGATCTATGCTTCAGAGGGGTTTATATGGGCAATGTGGATAAAGCCATAAATTTCCTTATATGACATATTTTAAGTGACATTACTTTGAATTCAGAACCTGTGCTCTCACTGTGAGTATCAATGCCTTTCTCAAAAAATTCAATAAATAATCTCAAGGGCAGTGTCTCATTTATGAGGCCTCTGACCATTAATAGGACTACTTCAGATAATTATAATTGTGTTTCTGGTATGCTACAATACAAAATAGCATCCAGTGGTGTGATCTATGAACTAAAATTCTGAAATTTCTGTTAAACTTAGCATCATTTGATAATTAGGCACACACATCATTAGCCATAACACATTCACATAACTGGTAAATGTTTTACAAGTTTGTCTTCAGCTGAAGCATTATTTTAAGTATGTTGTTGACTTTGTCATTAAAAATCACATATATTTCAGGTGTTGAATTATTTTTAAAATTCTAAAAATGTCTTCAGGCATTAGCAATGAAGTGTAATCTACTATTTGAACATAGAGGGGCGGCGCCTGTGGCTTAGCGAGTAGGGCGCCGGACCCATATACCGAAGGTGGCAGGTTCAAACCTGGCCTCTGCTGAACTGCAAAAAACAGAAAAATAGCTGGGCGTTGTGGCAGGTGCCTGTAGTCCCAGCTACTAGGGAGGCTGAGGCAAGAAAATCGCCTAAGCCCAGGAGTTGGAGGTTGCTGTGAGCTGTGTGATGCCACAGCACTCTACCGAGGGCGATAAAGTGAGACTCTATCTCTACAAAACAAAACAAAACAAAACAAAAAAAACATAGAGAGCTGACCTGACATCACAGTAGGGGTATGTTAAAAATTTGTTGTTATGTATTAGTTGGAAGCATCTATATAAATGTAAAAGCTTATCATTATTAGCTGTTTAATATTCTTTTGCTTTGAATTTCTTATTATTTAAATACAGTAGAGATAGAAATAGCAGAAACTAAGTAGGATGTGCCTGTGTACACACGCACACAGACACTGCTAATCTATTACCGACTTGTCAGGTAGTGACTCAGTTAAGCAATGCCTGCCTGTTCCCTATTTTGACCTGATTGGTCACTCAATACCTATCCTTCAAAAAATTCTTTGACAGTTAGAAAATCTCTCTGGAGAATATCAAGTGTTATCAAAGAATTTTGGTGAAACAGCAATTATATAATAAAAGCAAAAGCATCACACGTTAAGAGCACCATTTATTTTTTCTGCTAACCATTTGTAGGTGAAATGAGAAGCTTTTGGAAGAGAAAAAAGACAAAGACCACGTAGAAAGCATTTACTGTTGGTGATCTTCTTATCAGCAATTAGCTAATTAGTTATTCCTTCTTACTGAAAGCAAAAGGACAAATGAGCTCTGCAGATTATGGGAAAGGAGATGTGTCATCAGAACAGGCTGGAGGCATGACACTCAGGGCAGGGCTAGTTTCCTGGGTACCCAGATTCTTTACTTTGGCTCTTGAGATTAGTCATGCCAGGCTTGCCAGGAAAACCGGAGAGATTGAAGTTATCCACCTAATAGACCTGTGCCTGAGGGAATTGCTCTTTCTAGAGGGTAGAGTTTTAAATCAATGATGGCAGTAACTTTAAGCAAAAGTAGTTCTTATTAGAAAAGTGTCCAAAGAGAAAAATTGTTGCTTTGGGAAGATGTAAGCAATGACAATTAAAGTGACAGTAAGAATTTAGTCCAAAGTTTGGTGCAACTTCAACTAAACTAAGATGACTCTTACATGCATAAACTAAGGGAGGATAGTGGTTCCCTTTTAGCAACAAAGTAAAATATTATGAATGAAAAATGCAAATAGACACATGTATAAGATACAAGACAAGTTAGGAGAAAAGGCTTCTTGTCAATTTAGCTGAATAGAATTCGGAAGAATCCAGACTATTTCTAGACAGAAAATAATGACCAGCTCAGTCTGGACAATGCGTAAAAGAACTTAGACTGGGAAAATACAAAGGTATCAGTCTGCACAAATGAGAAACTGGTGTTTAAATGAGAAAAGTGTACTGCTTATTGCAATTAGTTATATCAAGGGCTCTGCACACACGTAGATATATCTGCATGTAATTCGTCCATGCTGCTGTTTTGCATGGATTCTGCATGAATTCCTACTTCTAAAAGCCTACCCTTAAGCACTCCATTCAAACGGTGTCAATGTAGAGAAGCAAAGGTGAATGGAACCCACACTGATGAGGGTATGTTTGGCTAGTCATACAAACACTACCTGGGCAACAGACAGCGCTGTCTCCGCCTTAGCTCTTTCTGCTTAGCAGAGCCCATAGTCGTCTTGGCTCCTGCTACTGCTCTAGCTTCATCTCTCACTAAACTCTGCACTCCAGTAAGACTAAATTGCTTAGTATTTCAGCACTTTCAAGGTATTTACTTTTTCCCCTGCTTGTTTGGCTGGTGGATTCCTATCTACCCTTTCTCTGTTCAGCTCATCTTTATCTGCTTTGGGGAGTCTTCCCAGAGTCCTTCCTTTCTACAGGCTTTGTCTCCCATAGGCTTTTTTATTCTGACACTTTTCTACTTTTTAATTAGCGTGTCATAAGGTCATTTTCTCTAAAATGAAATATAGGACTATTTCTCTATTAATTCTTTGGGAGAAATAACTGTCTTCTTCTTTGTGGCATCATTACTGGTGTAAGGGCTGAACTGTCATGGGAAGAACTCAATGACTCACCACTGAATGAGTGAATGAATGAATTAGAATCAAGGAACTTAAATGCAGATCAACCAAATATGGTTGTCTTTGGTTCTCTCAACTTTTCATGCAATATCTGTGGAACAAACTCTTAAAATACTTCCTATGTAAGAGCAATAACTATGTTAGGTGCCAGCTAATCTGTGAATGCTTTACATGAGCTAACTCACTTATGGTGTTACCAAAACACTGTGAGGTTAACATTATTAATATTTTCCCTTTAGGTGAGGCAACTGAGGCATAGTTAGGTCAAGTATCTTTCTCAAGATTACACAGACAATAGTAGCTGAATTTGGTACCATGGTAAAGTTTCAATGCTAAGTTCTTAACCACCAGACTGTACTACCTTTCCATCACAGGATTTATATGTGTGGCTTTTCTTAGTTAATTCTGACAAATGAGATTCTAATTTCATTTTCTAGGGTGGAAAGAGGCATTTCAGTCTAAGCACCCAGCATTTATAATGGATTTAATTTGAGACCATGCCAGGACAGACATTCATCATGATTCATTTAAGTGACTGTTCATTGAGTGGCTGGGGGAAAAGAAAACCACTATGAGACCAGAAGAGGCCTCTAATGAGGAGACGAAAAGGACGTGGTAGAACAAGCGTCTGAAGTACTAGGAATATATATACAGAAAATTGTAGAGGTGTGTGCACATACTTATAAATTTAAAAAGCACTGTTATCAGATTACAACATGTTATAACCAGAACAGTGTTGAGATCAAAGAAAAATACTCCAGTAAACAAAATGTATTTTCAAAAAATATATAGGTTCTTTACAGGTATTTTTCAAATACAATGAAGGATATTCACAAGCCACAGCAATGTTGTAAAAATTCTATTTATTTTTTGTGTCCACTTCTCTTAGTCAGCACAGTTGCTTGTTCCTTAGAGGTACCTTCTACATCTCTATTCAACAAACCTGCTGAATTTCCTTCACAGGGGCCACTATTCTTCTTGATTCTATAGTATGAATTCTTGAAGGAGTCAGGCAAGGAAAGATTGTCCTCAGAGAATAGGCCAGGGAAAAAAATTTAGAACAAAGCCAGAATCATTTTAGTAAACCAGGGAAAGAGAACCCCTATATATTTAACAATTGTTCCTCCACCTCACAGCATTGAAAACAAGTTGGTCATGGGCCTCCGAAAAGTGGACATTCATAAGGTACAGCTGTGTATAAATGCTTCTCAAAGCAATAAGGCAGTGCCCTCCATTTCAAGAAATTAGACTAATAGAGGGAAAGATCAATACATTTGACTATGCAATTAAAAATGTTTTTAATGTTCCACACATAAAATGTAAGTGTGAAGATAATCTGGGATTTTTTGGGGGGGAAAAATATAAGAAAATATATTACTTCATACTTACTCTAACTTACATAAGAGGCACAGGGAGATAGGAAATCAAAGAAAGCCTACCAGGGGAAAGCCATCTAGGTTGTCTTGAAGGATAAGTCTAAGAGGGGTGTGTGTGTATGTGTTACAGCACAAATAATGCATAATAAAAGTGGTGTCTCTTATGATTCCATTGAGTATATACGAATCTTTTGGACACTATACATATAAAAAAAATCATATTTGTGTGGACCTGCTGTTGACCATAGAGAGGGAAGGGATGAAAATCTTTGTGGCCTTATGGAGCGTACTCTGTGTGAGAGCCAGCTCAATCACAGCAAGTCTCAATTCCTATTATTGGACCAGACACAACAAATGGAGGCTTTAAATAATCTCCCAACTAAAATTCTTTGCCTTAATAGACAGAAATGCTGGCACCCCTCTTATCTGGTGTTGGGCCCACAAGAAGGCCCATTTCTATTTTCTTTTCTTTTAGAGTGCCCCTCACTGATCCCCCCAACCTGGTGTATTTTGCTGGAGGATCAGCTCCATGGGGGGCAGAGATTCGCTGAACATTTTCTCTTTGTGAATTTGCCACACTCCCTGAAAACAGGAACGTTGTTAAGACATGTGCTGAGCTTGAGCCCATGTGCTAATCAGCATGAGATAAAGTGAGCTATTTTATTTTGGTCCTGGAATATTTTTCAAAACCATTGTGCTTTATTCACTGCATTGGGACTGTAAATCAAACATTGAATGATTATCACTCCCTTCTTTACAAACTACATGCTGCCTTCTTTCTTATTTTTTTTTTGTTGATGTTAGCAAAACAGATGGATTCATTAAAAGTTAGCTATAATCTCTTCAATTTCCCCAAAGAACTTTTGCAATTGTAGCAAAGGCAAATTACTAATAATTTGTCTTGAAAAAATAAGGTTAGGTGTTTGACTGGGAAGCCTTCACTACCAAAAATGAACCTGGATTTCAAAATTGCTGAACTGGAAGATTCCTAACAATGATCCAGCGTAATTTTCTTCCCAACTTTAAGTGGTTGTTCAAAGACTGCTTGAAGTCTTTTTATTTTTGAGGCAGGGATCTTACTCTTCATAAGAATTTGGTAAAATCCTTTTTATGTGAGTGTGTATTTTAAACAATAAAATTCTTTGATTTTCTTGATAGGTTCATGGCAATTCCTCTATTATGACATGGTTCACAATCTGGTTAATAATACAATAATAATCTTCCAACACTTATCAAGTGCTGTCTACTTCAAATACTGCTACTGTTGGCTACAACACATTGGATACCTCTTCTTCAATAGCTGCTTTGTCTGTTTCCAAACCTTAACCAATATTCCAAGGAAGTTTCAGTATTTTTATTTTACTGAGAAGAAAAACTGAGGCTCAGAGAAAATTTAAATTAGTTGACTTTTCCCCAAATACACAGACTAATTAGCAGAGCAAGTACTCTGAACATACAAAACACCTCTGCTTCTTTTTAGATGTACTGCCCACTATATCAGGCACTGTGCGAGGTGCAGTTGCCATAAAAGGGTTGGTCTACAGTATACACTCTTTTCTTGGAGTTATTGATTCAGCAGGGAGGGTAATTCAGCAGTACCTATGGCAGGGAGGACTTTATCCAGCTGTACCCCTGACTTCTCATTAGGTACCACCAGGCCACCCCTGCTGTTAGCATTTCTTCCATAGAACTCAGAGTGGAAACAGAGTGGAATAGCAAAACATTACAGCCCCTCAAAACACATCCAAGACAATCTATCTCTGAATACAGCATCTATTCTCTTTTGACTGTATCTCATTCACTGTTTTTTCAGAGGTTTGGGGTGGAGGAGGCCAACATAGGTGTATACCAAATAGTAGAGTTCTGGATTTGCACCCAGATCCACATCCCTCAGTGAGTTCACAAGGAGTGGTGGATGGTGGGATGGACAGATTGGCTGCTGTCCTAATGTTCCAACTGTGCTGACTCTCTGAACTGCCTGGAGCCACTCTTCACCTGCATGTCCTGTATAAGAAACCTCCTAAAGTAAAGGTAATAATGCTGGGTGTAGAGTGTAGGGGGTGCTGTATGTGTGTGAGAGAGAGTGCTCACAATAGTTAGGGTGGTGGGGGGGAGAGAGAGAAATTGGCTAACACTGATTAGCAATTTAAGGTAATTTTTAAAAACTTCACCCTGACTGCGCATTCAGATTTTTTAAAGTCTCAGTTTTCACTGATTGAGACTTATAATCCATCAACCCTAAAAAGAAAATCATGAAAGAAAAAGATAATTTAAACCTGATAGAATCAAGTCACTTTATATTTGACAGAGATGATTTGGGCCAAGAGAATTAAGCATTAGTTCAGGGCTGTGCAAATAGCGACAGATTATAATTTTATCCTTTTTCCTTTTCCATGGCACCTTACCCTATAGCATACAAGTCTGTAGTTATAATAATTGCAATATAAAAAGTTTATAACTTCCTAATGCCCGGAACAATTCTTTCAAAATCCATCAACTGTTTATCACCATCTCCTTTGCAGCAAGAGTTAAGAAAGAGCAGTAGAAAGGAAATAAATGATAGATTCAGAGAGAGCAGCTTAGGCCTGTGATTTCCTAACAATATAACTTTGGGTAAGTAATTGACTTCTCTAATTTTCAGTTGTATTATTAGTAAAATAGGGAGAGTAAAATTTACCTCTACACATGTCTCTGAGGATTTAATTAAATAAAATGTGTGAAGTATCCGGCGTAGTTCTAGCACTTTTGTTCCTGTCCCAGCCTGCTAAGAATAGACGTGAGTGAGTCCAGATTGACCTGCTACGTAATTCCTTTTCTTCCATTTGCTTTCAATGTAAAACTCTGAAACATTTCCTAATAATGGCTATTCTTAAAAAGACCAGAGTAGAAAATTCACCCCTTTAATATTGCTAATCTTCACTGGCACCACCACACTCGCTCTCTTTTGCTCTACCTGAAGAAATCAGTCTGCTCCACACTGAGTTGTCAACTCACAGACAATTGACAAGGCCAATGATAAGTTTTGGAAGATGACAAGAAAAAAAATCACTGGTATATTCTGGGAATTTGATGATGAGTTATGCCTTAGACGGACTTTCATGTGAATATTTTTAATGATATGCTCTTGTTTTCTTTGACTTTTGTGGAGACACTGTTGGAAGAGGATGTGACATAACCAGAGGTCACCATCTTTCATCTCAACTCCTGGCATTAGTTTGTACAGGGTATGAAAGAAGGATATAAATTTAAGGGTATTTTCCCCTTACACTTTAAATTTACTATGTACCTTGTAAAAAAATTCAAATCTTGTATCTATTTTGGAGCCCACTGCCATCTCCAGATGATAACGTGCTTGCTTCATTCATACGTTGCAGCAAATACCTTACATTCTTTAGTCTTCCTCTGTTTCTTTTCCATGTATGTTATTTTTGCCCTTCTTCCCTCTCTCCTTTAACAAATGTTAACGATTATACTAGTATAGACGGGGAAAGAGTTACTACTGAGACATCGCCAGCATTTATGTCAGTGGAGCTGGATTTTCTAGATGCCTGGTTCAGTATCAGCAGACACAGAAGAGGAGAGGCAGTGGTGGAAACATTTCTATAGAAAACAAGTACATGTTGGGGGTCTAATGCAATGTGACTTTAGTACATTGCTCAAAACTGTACCCAGATACATAGCAGCACACGCACAATGACCAAGGTGCCCGGTCTGGGCCAGGCCCCTGGTGCTAATGAGACACTCCGCAGGAAAGCCAGGCTGCACCAGCGACACAGGCAGCTGTCAGTATCTACCTCTCACGCATTGGAAGCTAGCACTAATTTTCAAATTTCCTTCCTGCCTGGCAAGGGAAACACTTTCTCAGACACATGATAACACTGCAGCGTGAGGTGTCATAACAAGGCTCTGGCAAATCCTATCTCAGAGAACCGCTGTGCTCACTAGCTGTGCTGACGACGTGCCCTAAACACACACATCACTCAAGAGAACTGCCTACCTCTCTACCCAGAGGAAGATTTTTTATATGACAAGGCTCACCCAAAAATAATTTGTTAAGGGATGTATAGTAAAAGTTTCTGTGGTGCTTGAAGGTAGGGGTTGGGGGATTGATTGGGGGCTGCAGCAAAAGCCATACAAATGTCTGCTTGCTTAATAATATTACAAAAAGAACTCTCAGAACTCTGAAAGCCTAATAATGCTCTTCTAGTCATTACTCCATCTTTAAAATGTTTTTCATTGACTGTTTCAAACATATTTTAAAGAATGTAGAAATGAACCCTCATGTACCCAGCTTAACAACAATCAAATTATGGCCACTCTTGTTCTCTCTGCCTTCTGACACTCACCTGATCCTCTTCCCCGTATTACACTGGATCTCAACCTTCCTAATGCTGTGAGCCTTTAATACAGTTCCTGTGGGTCGTGATAGGAACCGCTGCCATATTAGATTGAAACAACCCTGGCACGATGTCATTTCATCTGAAATAATTCAGAATGTATCTATTAAAAACTCTTTAAAAGCCTATGATACCTACAAAATAAATAATTCCACATAATCATCAAATATACATTTAGTGTTCAATTTTCCTAATTGACTCTTTTTCTTTTTTTACCTTGTGTTTGAACAAGATTCAACTAAGGTCACTACAATTGCAACTGACCGCGGATATGCCTCCTGGTTTTCTTTTAATCTATGAGTTTTCCTTATTAAGTATTTTTTGAATGATAAACTCCAGCTCTTTGTTCTAAAAGTTGTAAATCTGCCTTTACAACTACCTGAGGCAACTTAAAATGTCCAGATATGGGGGAAAGATGAAATCAATTCTGGTGCATGAATTTGGTTAAATATTGAGCATGATACCGTTGAAAGAATGCCCTCTTTGTGAAACTTAGGGTAAGTTATTTCCTAGCTTCAATGTATCTTTGCAAAAGGACTCAAGGGCTGAATTAATTATATGCATCTCCTTTACAGTGCACAGTATATAGCACCAGAGCATATAGGAGTGTTTTGATATTTTAATATGTATAATGTTTAAAAATTTTAAACAAGAATGTTATTTGCCCATTATGTCATGTTAAGTTGCAACTACATGTCTTTTTCCAGGGAAAGAGAGTGGGTGCTGCCCCAGACCTGATGAATCAGCATTAGGGCCCCAAACAGATTTTCCTAAGAACATAGGTAATCTGAAAGCCAGGTTTGTGGTGAGACAGACTTTCTCAGTGGTTTCAAAGTCTCCCTTTTTCAAAGCAAGAGCTTGGCCTTACAAAAATAGTTTTTGTTTGTTTCAGTTTTTTTTTTTAATGCACAGAAAATGCTGGATAAAATCCATGATCTGGTAGTTCTAATCAAACAAGAAGAGGAAAGAACAATTCTGTCCATCTTGGTATGGGGTAAGTCTAAAATAGCAGAGAGACATGATCAAGAAGTCCGAATCAGAGGAAGGATGTGGGAAGCACACAGGCCTTGATTTCTCCTTTCAGGCTGATCTTTTAAGGGGTAGATCTCTTTCATAGATTGAAGAGAAAGCTGAAAGCATAAGGGTTGTTCCACTTTTGCCACCTGGAAAAATTTTGCCTTTAACTCAGGACCACATCCAAAGTAATATAGGATCCATGATATAAAATAGGTTGATGAAGATGGTTAGATATATGGGCATAAAACAGTATCTCTCCAAATCCTGCCTGTGCATTCCAGAGTCCCAATATACCAGGGGCCCAGGGTATTGGATGGGGGGCTCTGAGAAGGCCAGTGAGCCAACAGAAACTAGGCAAGGAAATAAAGAAAAATGCAGAGAATTTTTACCCATCACCATGATCCTACAGAAGCCCTTTACTTGCTCTATCCCACCACTACCTCTTAAAAACCAGCCAAACTTAAAACCACACAAATCTGTTTTGTAAAGAAGCAGCAGGTGGGTAGGAAATATGAAACACTGAGCATTTATCCAAAATAGGCTCAGTCCTCCAAGGGGCTATTTTACTCAACCCTGAGAGAGAGCTGAACTTTATTGAATGAGCTGCAGACATGGAATGACTAAACTGAAAGAGACTAAGATATTAATTGTCAGGTATGAATTTTCCCATTACTTAGTATGATAAGAAGAGTCAAGCTAGCTCTAGCAACTTAAAAAGCTATATTCTCTTTGCACACCTGTGTGTATCATGTAATTTGACTTCCCAGTGCACAAGGTTAAGGGGGAAAAGCAGAATTTAGAATTACATTTTAGAAAATGTGATTATAATCACGTAAAACAAACAAAGTTTTTGAGAATGGGAGAAAAGCCCGAGAGTTGTTTTACTCTAAAATGTAAATAGTATTTCTGTTTGCTTATGGGAGCCTCGGGGATTTTCTTCTATTCTCCATTTATCTAACATGAATACTTTGATTTCAGAATGACAAATAATATTTAACCTGGAGAATTGATCAAATTATATTACATTTAATACACAATGATCATAAAATTCATAGGCACTGGGCTAGGCACTGTGGGAGACACAAAAATGGATGAGACACGGCCCCAAAGCCAAAGAAACTCACAGCAAGGTGTGAGAAACAGGCGGGTAAACGGTAAAGGAAATCCAACCCTGATCAACACTGATTACATCTCAGCCAAAAGAAACTAAAATGTTCTTTCAATCTACTACAACCCACTCTGGATGAGTCATTTTGATGATGATGAAAAGGAAGAGTAAAACTATAATGATAACTAAGGTTTATTTATTTTTTTCTTCATTTAAAATTTAAACATCTAATGGGCATGATCCATGCCTTCCTTAGCGGACCCAGCTGGGTGTGTATGAGAGACCTCCATCCATTTGTTGGGATGCCTGAACTTCAGGTGAAACACTCTCTCAGGGTTGACATCATAAACCCATTTATGGGATAAAAACTACTTTATGAGATCTTTTTTTCCATTTCAATAACTTCCATATGTGATCAATATTGTATTGTTTTATGTAAAAATATGCAGTGTAACAAATAGTAAGAAGAGTTAAATTTTATAGTTGAAAAGGACATTAAGAATTTATCTAGATTGGTAGTTCTCAAACTTCAGTGAGCATCAGAATCATCTGGATGGCTTGTTAAACTCGTGTTGTTGGGCCCCATCCTCACTTTCTAATTTAGCAGTCTGTCTGGGGTGAGGTTCACTAATTTACATTTCTAACAACTATGGTTTCTGGCTGATGTTATTGGATCCTAGACTTGCACTTTAGGAACATTTAATGTAGTGCAACTTCCTTTCTAAGGTAGGAATCCCTTTTTAAATAACCTTTGGTTTCTGATTAATACTTCAGAGGATGAGATGCTCACTTTAGCATGGAAGCCAGTTTCTGTAGTTTTCACTGGTGCCAAAATCTGTCTTGCTGAAACTTCCGTTTACCATATGTCTACTCCCTCCTGCTCATTGTAATTCTCTTCAGAACAAAGTTCCCGCCTCTCGACCATTTATTCCATATAACTCCTCTTTCTCTACCTTGATATTTTCCCCTGATGAAAGTCCCACTTATATGAACCACTCTTCAAATGCGGGGCCGAGAGCACAGCATTCTGGATGTTGATCCACTGGGAGTATATCCTTCCATAAACTGACATCATGTATCTACTAACACAGAACTAGATTTCGTCACTTTTTAAAGCAACTGTGGTGAAAATGTCCTACGTATGTGACCAACAAGTGAGTTATAGGATACAGAAACTGGAGAGAGCATACTGGCCCCAAGATAACTGCTGGTGCTTAGAACATTCCCCTCTCCCCACTAAGGAATGTTGAACAGATGTTGGGAACCCCAAACAATCCCCTTAAGCAGAGAGAAACAGATTAAGAAAGCAAGTAGTGAGTTAACATGCCATCAGTGACTTCTTTTCCTTTTCATAGTATAAAGGCGAGACAGACACTTATTGCAAGCACAGAGACCTACCCCGTCTTGCTGCCGTGTATGTAAGTTTCCACTGAATAAGTCCTTGACTATCCATCAACCTAGGATAGGCTGCCTCTTTCTCTGGTCTGGGTTTGCTCCCCTTGGAGGCTGGTTCTGTGCTCTGGAGGGGAGTTTTCCCAGCAGCAATCTTATCACATTATTCGCCATACTGTATAAAAAATCTACTAAACAACTGAGCTCTTTTTCACGTTCTAAACAGATATTGGCCTTCCTCTTCTTACCCTATTGAAATATTGACCTTAACACAAGAATTTTGCTTTTACTCTGGCTACATTTTATTAGTAGCTCATTATGTTAGTTTAGTGAGTATAGGATGGTGGTTAAGAGCATGGTCTTTGAGGTCAGTCAGTTCTTGTTACAAATCATAGCTCTACCACTTAATAGCAATGTAGCCCTGGAAACTTAACATGTTCTAAACTTCAGTTTCCTCATAGGCATTATGGTTATAATACCAGAAACTACTTTACAGAGATCTTGAATGAATAATCTGAAATAATATATATGATTAGCACAATGTCAGGTACATATTACATGCTTAGTAAATCTTAGCTTTTATTATTTTATTAAAAATAATCTAAAGTTCTCAGGTTTATACTGAAAGAAAAGAGCAAAATTATTACTGAAAACTATTAACCGTTATTAAAAAAAATTTAAGAATAATTACAAATTTTGCCACAATGAGACTAAAGATTATGAATCTATCTATTCACCCCAGGAAAATTACAGATTTAGCATAATTTCAATCAAAATGGCAATACAGTTTTTCAAAATTCAATATAATTTCCATGAAAAATAAGTGCTTCTGACCTGATGCTGTTCTACCTTTGCCTATTACTGATTACACTAATCAGATTTATGTTTTCCAGAAAGTTCATCAAGCCACACGCAATAAAGATGGTTCCAGTCCATGAACCCCTGTATCACTCTCCCTCTGGAGAAACCCTAACTGCACCCTTCCAGCAGGAAGCAGTTAGATCGAGTCTTCGCCCC
>CAUYRH010149686.1:0-55338 GCA_963574655.1 Perodicticus potto
ATATAGTGATTAAGAAAATGCTATGAGGGTTATCTCTCACAGTACGATCAAAATGTTTCTGATTGTATATGAAGCACATTCTGCCCTATGATTGCACCAATGTACACAATTATGATTTAATAAAATTATTAAAAAAAAAAATAGAAATGTGTGGGCTACGGTGTATGTGTAAATGTGTGTGTGTATATAAACCACTCTCTGGATAAATCACCCTCCTTTAGAGAAGAAGGAACTTTTTTACATCCTTATGAAAGTACCTAGTGCAGTAATTTCCCAATTCCAAATTGTGAACTGTTAGTGGGTTAGGAAATCAAATGTGTTGTTACTGGGGTGACTTTTTACAGTTTATGTCTGTTTTGGGTTTTTTTTGGGCCGGGGCTGGGTTTGAACCAGCCCCCTCCAGCATATGGGGCCAGTGCCCTATTCCTTTGAGCCACAGGTGCCACCCCTGGGGTTATTTTTTAATGAAACAGAATGAAATAGAGTATATTCTACCAGAGGGTATCACACATAGTAAATAACTATTAATTTGTGAAGCGTTCATATTAATTAGGTGTTTGATGCATACATATGTTCACCTGCTGTGTCATTTATACTACATAAAATGTAAAGCGAAAGGTCTGGGTGTTACTGATGCAATGTACATAAGCAAAATGCACACATACACACACACGAAACATAAGGTAAGATCAGGTGGCCTCATAATGAAATAGATGAGCATCCCTGACCTTCTGAGGCAAGATACCACCCAAATTGGCTCGGCGCCTGTGGCTCAATGGGCTAAGGCGCCAGCCAGGTACACCTGAACTGGCGGGTTCGAATCCAGCCCAGGCCCACCAAACAACAATGATGGCTGCAACCAAAAAATAGCTGGGCGTTGTGGCGGGCGCCTGTAGTCCCAGCTACTTGGGAGGCAGAGGCAGGAGACTCACTTGAGCCCAGGAGTTGGAGGTTGCTGTGAGCTGTGATGCCCTTTACCCAGAGTGACAGCTTGAGGCTCTGTCTCAAAAAAAAAAAAAAAAAAAAAGATACCACCCAAATCCCACTCTGCTGCCCCACCCACATCATCTGGAATTAGTGCTTAGAAAGTTCTGAGGCATAAGAGGAGGTGTCGAAAAGCCAAAAGCTATACCCCCAGGTCCCGGGGTGGAGGGTGGAGAAGTGGTGGGATATAATGATAATAATTGCAAGTTTAGATATTTCATAAGGACATGTAAAGAGAATCATGATCTCAAAGACTTTTAAAATGGGTCATATATGAAAAACAACTGTATCAGCCAAAATTCCAAAACTTTGAGTATATAAATACTATTCGTTTATGATCTTTTACTTAAGTTTTGAGACTTAAATGACAAAAAAGAGAGTATGGATTGTCTCCTTTGTCTCTCTTAGCAATTGCAACAATGCAGGAGGTATATCTATTTGGCAAGGACCAAAGGGCTTCTGTAAAATACCATATTACCTATCAGCCCAGCAAGACACAAAACAGATTGTTCTAAGAATGTTTTCTGGGGCTGGGGAATTTTGAACTTTACCATTGCATTACACTACAATGTCTTTTTAATATCTCTGGGGAATTTAGTCTAGTACCCAACAATCCTTCAAAGTTTGAAATATTTCCACATGAAAAGAAAGCGCCTACTCTTCACCAGAAGTTAGAGATAATGGAGAAAAGAAAAGTGAATTAAACCAAGATAAAAGTCTACAGGAGAGTAACTTGGGTCATTCATCAGACGTCCTCACATGGCTTCTCTAAGTGCGTCAGGGAACGGGCTCAGCCAGCTACCATCAGTCTAAAACAAAAGAAAAGGACTCACACGTAGAGGCCACAGTAGTGTGCAGGGAGCCAAGGCGCAGTATCTGTGCAAACGGGCACAGCTGTGTGGGCTAAACAAACAAATCAGGAGGCCCAGAAGACAGTTGAAGCTCAGTAGACGTGGGTGGAAAGACTGTTACCAGGAATCACAGGGAGATTTTAAAGAATAAGTAGAGTTAGAAGGGCTATAGCTAAAAGGAAGGTAAGAGAGGAAAATTAAAGAGTTCTTTTTTATGATAACAACAGAGATAAGTGTCAGGACAAGCATGTCCCTAACTTCTGTGGAGTCTGGGGAAAGAATGCAAATGAAGCCACAGGCCACACATCTTAGGGTTTCTCCTCACCCAACTCCCAGGCAGGCAAGCGCTGCCCCAACACCTGCTCCTTCCAGGTCCCTCTAAGGCTACGTTTGAACTTAGAATTCTTAGACTTCCCAGGCTTCCTTCCCACATGTGATGGTTTGGACAGAACTGGTCCCAGCTACAACCTGCTCCCCTTCTCCCTCCCTGGCTGTGCCATATCCTGCTGGGGATAGACAGTCTCTTTCTTTTGCCAGAGTTGCCAGGATAGAAAGTCCCCTCGCTGTTCTTTCATACAGGCCACTTTTCAGGGTTGTTTATGAAGCTGGTAGGCTGGACAGATGAGGAAATGCCTCTCTCATTTGGTACAAAAGCACTAGACTCTCTAAGTTCAGGGCTCCTTGCTTGTGAGACAAGTCCTCTGAGAACGTAGCATCTACCTGTCTCTATCCTGGCACTTGGCGGCAAGGAGAGCTGATGCTCACATCACCTGCTGCGCTGAGTAATAAAGTCTGCAGTCCTCAACCCAGGAATTGCGTGTCTTCTATAAACAAGACAAACTGGATCCCAGAACTGGCACGCTGTGAAAGACCTCATGCACACCCTGCCCTAGTTCAAACCCACACGTGGCCATCACAAAGTGCTGTGTCTGGCCACCTCACCAGCTTCCAGGGTGCTCACTGGTCACATGGTTGACACTTCAGAGAAAATATTTACAAAAGAAACCCACACAGACCCCATAAATGGACTAAAGCCCTTTGGACAAGGAACTCCAGAATCCTAGGTACCCGGGTATGGTCTAGAAGGGGCAGGGTCAGAGTTCCACATGGACACATCCCCTTGGTCCTGCTGACTGAACAGAGGAGAGCCAGCATAGGGTCCTCTAAAATACTGGGTCCAAAGCAAGGACCCCAATATCCAGGTCTAAGTTGGCCCTCGCTGGGCAAGGTAGTGGTCTTTGGAGAAGTGAGAGGCATAGCAAGAGAAATCAACGTAAATATCTGTAAAGGTTACGTGGCTGAATGATAGTCCCCATTCTATCTTTAAATGTTGGGATAACATTAACCTCACTGGGTCTCAGTTTCTCTTTCTGTAAAATAAAACATTGCCAGGCATGGTGTCCCACGCCTGTAATCCTGGCACTCTGGGAGGCCAAAGCAGATGGATTGCCTGAGCTCAGGAGCTCAAGACCTGCCTAAACAAGAGTAAAACCCTGTATCTAAGAAAAATATAAAAATTAGCCCAACAAATTGTGGCAAGTGCCTGTAGTCACAGCTACTTGGGAGGCAGACGCAAGAAGATTGCTCAAGCCCAAGAGTTTGAGGTTGCTGTGAGCTATGATGCTATGGCAATCTACCTAGGGCAGCAGAGAGAGGCTCTGTCTCAAAAAAAAAAAAAAAAAAAAAAAAAAAACCAAATAAAATAAAATAAAGTGACTAGCGTTAAATAAAATAATCTCTATGGTGCATTTCGAGTCTAAGCTCCCATGGTTCTGCAAAGCTGTGCTGGAGGGGAAGGACTGTAGTGTACAGCCCTACAGAGGCATGAGAACAAAACAGGACATGAGTGGAACAAATTGAGCCTCAAGCACCTAGAAGGGAGAGGCTGGGTGTGCATCCCTTGTTCAGAAGCAAAGGACATAAGTGAGAGAAAAAGAACAGGGTTTCTCAGGATCAAGATCAGGGTGGGCCATCCAGAGAGCTCCCGGCTTTCAGAGATGAATGATAAACTTAGGAACTAAGCCAGGAGGACCTCCCGTGGTCCCACAGGGCCTGGAACCTGGTCAGTGCAAATGTATTTGCTGATTTGAGCATAGGAAGAAGGGCCCCCTGGGAAACCATCTCACTCCCGTCTTACACATTTCTTGATGGCTTGCAATTAGTGGATCAGCTTAGCAAGAAGTGTGAAGGTGTTTTCACACCTTCTTGGCTCTGCTCTAAGAGGCTCAGCTCAGATAAAAGGTTTATCTAGGTTTCACCTAAAAACTAATAATATTCTAGGTTGTTGCTGCTAAGTCTAGTACAAAGGAAAAGATTCCGAATTGACACACAAATTCACTTGGATAGACGTCATTTTTCTTTAATTTGGTCAATGATGAAACACCCCCTCACCTTCTCTGCCAAGGCATGCCATATGAAACAATGTTCCGCAAGGCTCCCACCCCACTTCTGGTGACCTCGTAGCTTGTTTGCTTATCAGAGTCATTTCTACTTCCTCCGTCCAGCTGCCTCCAAAGGACAGTAAGACAGAAGGCATCAACAGGAACACAAACACAGCTGTGTGTTCGTCCAGCCCAGCCCTGCACATAGCTCAAACACTTGATAATCACACACAAGGTATGATGTGAGCAAAATTCTCCCTTGACTGTGTGCCCCAAACACCAGCTCCCTGGGGCTGGCTTTAGGGCAGGGCATTGCCAGTGTTTACATTACAGTCTCGCATTGGTTACTGTGGTATCATCAGCAAGGGGAGGCCCTTGGCAGGGAGCAGAAGGAGAAAAGGGCAGAGGAGTTAGAGAAACTATAGGTTCACCTCCTGATTCGGCAGGACAAGCTCTGCTCTTATGTATTTGCCTCTCAAGCCAAAATACATGAAAAGCCTCTGGTCTCAAATATGATAACCCTAGGAGCTCCCTGATAAAATTATCTGTGGGAAGAAGACGAATCCACTGTTAGCCATCACCACCATATCAGGAGAGGTGAGATTTGAAGAGAGAGAAGAAACGGAAGGGGAACACACATAGGGCCACTGTCGGGAACCAGAGTGGAGGTGCCCAACAGTCAAGGGGCAGAAGGAACAGAGCACGGGGAAGGAGCTGGCAGGAGGGAAAACAGCCACGGACCTGCCCTGTTTTATGAGTGAAATAAGCCAGACAGGGAAAGACAAATACTAGATGGTGTCACTTTATGTAGAGTTAGAAAGAAAAAGTCAAACTCATAGAAAATAGAGAGTAGAAGGGTAGTTGCCAGGGCTGGGGAGGGGGCAATGGGATGATGTGGGTTAAAGGGGGCAAACTTTCAGGTATAAGAGGAATACATTCCAAGGATCCAATGTGCAGCATGGTGACTACGTTAATAATTCTGTATTAAATACTCAAAATGTGATAAGAAAGTAGATCTTACACAGTTGCACAAGAAAGAAAAAAAGGAAGGTAGGAAGGAGGGAGGGAAGCTATGTTTAGTGATAGATGCATTAATTAACGTGATAAAGGTAATCATTTCACCATGTGTGCATATAGCAAATCATCCCATTTACACTGTAAAAATATACGTATGTTTTTATCAATTATTCCTCGATAATGTATGGATCCACCTCAGGGATGACTATAAATTGCTGACAACCAGATAACCGGTTTTAAACTACTCCTGGTGGAAGAATGCAGCAGAACCTATCAAGAATTCTTACCAAAAAACAAACACAAAACACACAAGGTAGTCCACAGTAGATATGGGAGTGTGCTAAATGGCACCACAGAATGTTGTCAGCAAACTGAAGACTCCATGGGACAACTGACTCGGTGCTTTACTAAATAACAAGCTAAGAATGATAGAGAACCTACGGGTAAAAAGATACCTAAGGGGCACATCAACCACTGGAACATAGGGACCTTATCTGGATATCTGATTCACATGAACAAGCAGAAATTAATGAGAGAGAGAGAGAGAGAGAGAAACTAACAGCACAGCAGGCCTGGAGAGGAGAGGAGAGGCCCTACCCAAGGCAAGTGACCTTGCTGGAACTTGGCCCCTACACAGACCTGCTGTGCCTCTGCTGCCCCCAGGTGGCCAAGGGAAGGCCTGACACTGGACCCCTTGGACCAAACCAAGACCCCGAATGCCACAATCATCTTTGACGGACTCCTCTTCCCCTCTTGACCAACTTATAGTGAGTACCCGACCCATGGACATGGGGCTTCCTTGAAAGCAAGTGCCAACGACTGGATACAGACTAAGGCTGAGGAGGCAGGATCCAGAGAACCAGAACCATCTCAAGAAATCCCCTCTGACGTGGTAAAGGTGGAGATGAAAAGAGAGGGAGTCTCAGGAGCAGTGAAACCAGACCCTAAGGTGGTATCTGAAACCAGCCCCTTTGCCTCGGGAGAGGAAGGTAATGTCACACTGAGCGGGTGACGTTTCCTCCCTGTGGGCCGCCTGTCTTACAGAGCACTTGAGGTGAACTGCCCTTGACCAGCTGCGAGAGCACATGTTCCCAGAAATTCAGTGGAATAACTCACCAGCCTATCAGCCTGCTGTGTGAGCAACAAACCATGAAGATCAGGAAGAGGGAGGCAAATTCATTGCTATTATCAAATGACATGCACAGAGATTTAATCTGACCCTTCAACGGTTGTGCAATTGTTATTAGGCATTAATGCTGACCATTAAATGATAATTAATACTTGGCTTACCCACTAAGTCCATTTCCCTCTTCTGGGTTTATTGGATCTATAATACTAATGGTGACAGGATTCCCTGACTAAGGAATGACTTCCCGAGGGGAACAGATCATGCAGGCACACAAACACATTTCCTTTTGGATGAAACTTGCCAGTAGTCTTAACCCTTTACCTTCACCCCGTCCTGCATACAACTCAGGCGTAAATATCAATATACTCCTACCATATGAAGGCTCCAGAGCCAGACTGCCTAGGGTCACTTGCAGCTTTAGCATGTTCTGTGTGACGCTGGGCAAATGAGCTAACATTTCTCAGTCTTACTACCTCCTCTTTATAAGGGGATAATAATAGTACCACCTCATAGAGCTAAATGAGCTACTAGCTGTGAAGTACTTAAAACAGAGCCTGTACCATAAGTGCTAGACAGGAGTGTCTAACGTTTGTTCCTTTCTGCCATACATGAGAAGAACAAGAGTTGTCTTGGGCTATACAGCAAATATGCAAACACTAACAAAAGCTGATTAGCAACCCCCCCCTAAAAAAACCCCAAAAGTCCATGCATATTTTTCATGATATACAACAGCACAGATATGCAAAAAAAGTCCTCACAAAATCCCCGGTGGGCCACAGATTGGACATCCCTGTGCTGCAGGACTCCATTAACTCAGTCCCATAGCTATTTTTGTCAAAATCATGGTGGGAAAGAGAGTTGAAATGTAGTTAATCCATTTTAAAAGCTATTTTTAAAAACAAACTGATATTCTTTTTTAAACTATAATAATAGACCTATAATATAATAATAATAAATGCCACTAAAATTGAGTGACCTGAAGTAACCAGGTTCTTCTTGTCCACCTCTAAAGTCACTTTCAGAAAATCAGACTTATTGGACTTATTCTCCTCGAAGCCTCTTTTTTAACCCCTCGTAATAGTCCTTGTAATGATCAGCTTCTTCACCAGTCCTGTATCATTAAGGGAAGCAGACAGTGTATGTGAGTGTGTGTGCACACATGAGCCCATGTGTGCGTATGTGTGTATGTGAGAATGTATGCACGTGTGTACATGTGTGTGTGATGTGTGTGTGTCGCAGGAACATGTGAGTGGAGGCCAGGCGTCCTGAGCATCATGGAACAACTACACTTCCAATGTGCTCTCCTCCACTTTCCTCCCAACTCCGTCCACGATTCTACACCCTCTTTCCTCACCTCCATTAGGCAGCTCAGTCAACTTACACTCCTGTGACACCCACCTATTGGTGTTCTCCAGAACCTCGACCTTCTTCCGAAGCTCCGAGTTCTCAGTTGAGCAAGACTCCACTCTATGAAGAGGAGAGAAAGAATAAAATTAGTCATTCTCAATGAAACGAATGCAAAGCCAGGAGCTTGGGTGGTGGTTAGCAGGGATCGGGGAAAGAAGGGGGGACAGCTACTCTAGGGAGGTGTGAGAAAGAGCCTGGCTTGCTAGAGTTGTGTGAAGAGACTAAAGAAAAATATAACAAACAGGGGAGCAGAGTAACAAGTGTCTCAGTAATGAAAGATGGGACGACATATAAATGCCTCTTGCAGGATGTCACCACCTTGTTTTCTTTCACCTCTTCCCTAATGCTCCCAACACACATCGCACTTCTTTCCTTCTACAGGACAGTGATCTGGATGCTACTGGACACCCTCCTGGCCAGAAGGACCAATGAAAAGCCAAGGGGGACAAGCAGGAGGACAAGAACTTAGGATGAGGAACCCCGAAGCTGGAGCATGCATGCCCAAGAGGCAGTAAAGAGATTCTCACAGAAACATCTCGGCCCTGAGTGCCTACAGAAACGGATGGAACACAATGGGTCCACAGTTGTCCAGTGGTGTCTGGGGGGAATGGTTCCAGAACCCCTGACCACCTCCCATGGATACCAAAATCTATAAATGGAGTAGAAGGAACTATACACATTCTCCTGCAATCTTTAAATCATCTCTAGATTTCTTATGATACCTAACACAATATATTAATAAATTCTACATAAACAGTTATATAGTTACCATATTATTTACTTATATTATTTAATATAATATAGTTAAATAGTTACCATATTTTTTATTTATATTATTTTTGTTGTTGCATTTTTTTCTGAATATTTTCAATCCATGATTGGTTGAATTGGGGTTGTGGAACTTCTGGATATGAAGACCCAACTGTACTTAAAGCTAAATTACCAGTACTCAGATCAGGTTACAGACAGAAATACTAAACTTTTAGCAGAAATGTCTAGAACCTGCCAGGATCCACTGACCCACTCCTTACCCCAGATACACATCAAGGTTCATTTCTGGGTCTGAGGTCGCATACCCATCTTAAAATGATACTAGTTGGTGAACTTGGGAGTCATCTTTAAGTGCTAATCTAAAATTGCTTTTAATGCATATTGTTCTAACAGCCCTCCCATATTTGAGGCTTTTCAGACAAACAAAGAATGCTTTCAAGTAGTTTTGCAAAAAGTCTCTCACCTATAGCATGAATTATAGCCAACCTGACGTATGTCGTTCTCAGGGTGCTCTCCTAGGGTGTGAGGGAGCATGGCCAGCGGGAACTGGTTAAGTAGCACTGCCCCTTTCTGCCAAAACAGTGCTTCTCCTCTGAGAAGTTCCAGGAATGTGCCAGAATGTTAGTATTTGTACTAGTCTGAAAGGAAGCCTCCAAGGGATCCTTGGCTGGAAATAGTGTGGTTCAAAGGCCTAATAAGACTGAGTGTATTTTTCACTTCTTGCTGTGCTTATTAACGTCCCCTGCAAATAACCACTAGGTGGCAGGCAAAATTTGATATATCAGCAGGCTTCTAAGCTGGCCAGAAAGAGGAATTCACCTGCTTCTCACCAGTTCTTAGCACACTCACATTTCTTTGTGCACACTGCCCAAAAAAAAAAAAAGACAGTTTGTCAGCAGGCTTACTTTTTCTCCAAGCTGTCCATGTATTCTTTCTTCTTTCTCCTACTTTCCTGGGCAGAAATCTGAGAGGTAAAAAGGGATAGAGAATGATTAATTTCCAGCTCTATAAGTAAACTGATTATGTGTGAGTGGAAGACAGGAGGGCATCAGCGCAGAAATCACCAAAGTCCTTCTCACCTTTGTGGCTGCTTGCCATTTGTTTAAGCTGCCAGCTCATCTACTAATCACTTCTTCTGTCCTCTCTGGTTTCCATCAGCCTGTGCTTTCACCTACTTTCCACAAACTAGGCCCCTAATGGAAAGACACCGGACCACTGTGGGTCATCCAGACCCCTGGTATTGTCTCAGAAAAATGAGTTTAATTCTCTGGACCTCCGTTTGCTCAACTATGTGTGTAAAATAAGACGGCTACAAACAGCTTGCAGAGACCAGATACAGACGAGGGCATGGCAGAATTCTTTTTTATCACAAACCTCTATCAACAAAAAAAGATGTCAGCAAGAAAAAACAATAATCCCACTAAAAAGCAGGCAAAGACATGAACAGCCATTTTGCAAAAGAAGATAGACAAATGGCTGACAAATATGAAAAAATGCTCAACACATCAGGTAAATACAAATTAAAACCATAATGACATACTACTTTACCCCAGTCAGAGTGGTCATTATTAAAAAGTCAAAAAACAGTAGATGTTAGTGTAGAGGCAATGAAACAAGAATACTTACACACCATTGGGGGGAATTTAAATTAGTACAACTTCTATGGAGAACTAAAAAGTAGACCTACCATTCATCATTAGGAGGGATCTACACCCAAAGGATAAGAAGTCATCAAAAAGACACCTGTGACTGCATATTACAGCACAATTCACAAACAAAGACATGAAATCAACCTAAGTGCCCATGAACTAATGAGTGGATAAAGAAAATGTGGCATATGCACATATACTGGGTGTCCGTAAAGTCTGTGCAATTTACAATGTAAACCTATTTTAAATTGCACATGAACTTCAGGGAACCCCGCCTATATCGTGGAGTACTACTCAGCCATAAAATAGAATGTGATAACGTTTTCTGCAGCAACTTGGATAACTGGAGGACGTTATCCTAAGCAAAGTGTCTCAGGAATGGAATAAGAAATATCACATGTATTCACTTATAAGCAAGAGCTAAACTATAAGTATACACGGTCATACAGAGTGGTATTATGGAAACTCAGAAGAGGAGAGGGTCGGAGGGGGATGAGGGATCGAAAGTTACCTGCTGAGTACGTGTACACTATTCAAGTGATGGGCACACTACAAAGCCACTATACAATTCATCTATGTATCAAAAAAACACTAGCACTCCCTAAATCTATTGACATTTTTAAAAATTCTAAAATAATTTAAAAAATGAATCAAAAAAGAAAAAAAAAATGAAACAAGCACTTCCAATGTATTTGCATTTATTTAATGATAAATTATATATACATCTTTTAGAGTAAACTATAATGTACATCATAAAACTGAAATCTAAAAGGCTGAGATTAAATAAGCAAATGTAGATGGAAGTTCTACTATCTTCCTCCCAGCCCTGGATGTGTCATCGTAGGGTGACACTGCACTGGGCGTCTGTTGGCCTCCAGGTGGACAAAGGGGCCAGAAGAAGGCAGGGGCAAGTGGGAGCGTGCTGCTCCCCTACAGACAGCTGAGCCTTGGTCTGCGTCCTGAGACAGGCTGGCCATCAGGAAGGGAAAGGGACAGAGTGATGTGCTCTGTCCTCCTGTCGCTGCTCACAAGAATGCCGAGATTTGAAGGGCTCACCTTATTTTTTATTTTCCTCCGGATTTTCTTCAGGGCCTTCTCCTCTGATTTCGTTAGGGGCAGTTTGGTGGGGATGGGATAACCCTCGGCTATCAGAGTCCTCTTCTCCTCCTCGGTCAGAACCAGTGGGCCTGATCCCTGCAGTTTCTGTATAGACAAAGGAGCAGCAGGAAGGGGTCACAAAGAAGAAGTGGGCTCACTGAAGAGTCACCTGCCAATGGGGTGATCAGAATCCGTTCTAACGTCTCACAGGTGGCTCAGCCAAAGGAGGTGTCATCTGCTTTGGGGGAGAAACCAGTACTTTGAAGTGAAACCAAAGATGGAGAAGACACTCCAATGTGAGCATTATAACCCAAGGCTTATAATTTAGAGGAAAGGATGAAGAAGCCGCCACCCATTACTTTCCAAGAAGAATCCCATTAGCCAAAATGTGAAAAGTAAAAGTGAAGAGTTCATTTCCCACATCCCTGGAGATTGCCTGGCGGTGGGGTGAAGAAGGATTCACATGCACCTCTGTTTTGTGGCAGAGCATTGTTGTTCTCCTTGTGAAAATGCAATTTTATAAGGTGCTCGCCACACAGCAGGGGTCGTCATTTTCACCCCCACTTACAGGTAAGGGGCCACAGACCTCTCAGGGGTGCACCTGCCCCCACTTTCTAGGGAAGCCTCTGGTGACAGTAGTCCCAGATTGTGCCTCAGCCATGAAGATGAACACTGTAGCTCATCTCATTTAACCTACAATAGAATGATGTGTTTCTAATTAGTCAAACAAACAGAGTCCCTACCGCACATTAGCTCCATGCTAAATCCCCTGGGGGACTCCAGACAAACCCCATCTCTCAAGTAGCTCGTGATAAAGACTGAATTGATATCCATACAAAGATGAGAGTAATTAAATGCTAAACTATAACACTAATTGAAGATGCATTATAAATTTGGAGAAAGACAACATTTATTTGAGTTTGTATGATCAGGGAAAGGTTAGAGCAGGAGAGAAGAGCTGAATTGGGCCTCCTGCAAGGAAGGGAGATTGCTTACCTAAGAGAGAGAAGGGCATTCCAAGCAAAAGGCAGGACTGTGAACAGTTAGTAAAGACGCCATTCTGCCTAGAATAGTTCTTGAAGTCACAGAGTGCTGGGAACATGATAATGAGCATTAGGGCTTGGTGCCAGCATAAAAGGGAAAAACAACCCAGTTGTTGGGCAAGAGTGTGGCCTGGGGAAGCTTCCTCCATAAGCATATAGAACGGATTAATCATGGTAGGATTAAGACATTCGGGATAAAAACTATTCTAGTAACCCGAGGAGTGAAAAGTCAGGTCCAAGTAGAGAAGGTGAAGAAAGAATGGAAAGAGTTATCTCCCTTATCCTCAGTAATAGTGACATATGACAATGTAGCTATAGATCAAGGATTTTCTGGGACACAATTCAAATTTTCAAAGTTTTGTTAATAGATAAATGATTCTTGTAAAATTTTTATTAATAAATATCTCACATCTTTTAAATTTACCAATCATGACATTATAAATTCAAAAAAGTTAATTATAATGTTTACCACTTCATAGAAATCAATTCACTTTTTAGAACAATAAAAAGTTAATGATCTATTCCATTTTTTTTTAAACTGGAAAATCGTGTCCTTATGTAAGTAGGAGATGAACCATGGGTCATGATTTCTGATCTGAGTTCCTAGGTTATCAGTCATACTAAACACATACAGCTTTAGGCATTAAAGAATTTAATCTCAGAGTGATTTTTAAGTTCGCCAAAGACTGCTCATTTAAAATATAAAAGGTATTTCTATGACAGGCCGTAAGGACCACCAGCATGATTGTAAATATTTATGGTATAATTTTGAAAAGAACAAACCAAAATTTTTATTCTTTATGCTTATAGCTCTGTAAAATATACAAGTGAATAAAAACTGGAAGCGTATGCATGAAAATGAAGAGAATTGTGGTAGCAAGATGAGATTTATGGGAAGTTCTTAAAATATGTTCCCTACGGAGAGAGCTTCTCTCTCCCCACTTGAATTCTCTCCCTCTACCAGGAGCTTTAACGTTTTCTGTAAATCAATTCTGTCTTACCACTGAGGGGTGGGGTGGGGGGGAATAATGTAATGAAGAATAATAAAATACATGTATTAAAAAAAAAAAAAATATGTTCCCTAAGGTTGTCATCACCCTGCTTTAGCTACAAAACAGAAACTTCTAGACAAGAGGAAAAAGCAAATGGCCTTGAGTGGGCCTGCTCTGGATGACCCACGGGACAGACGGAGACAGTCTACAAAGTCCCAGCCCCATACTTACGTGAGGAGCTGTGAGGAGGGGGGAACTGGAGAGGGCGGATGGGGCCCGGGGCGCGGCTCTGGCTGGACTGTGGGTCTGAGGCAGGCCGAATGGGTGCAGGCGTGGGTTGGGGCTCAGGCTGCCCTCCGAGTCACTGCCGTGACTGCTGGGCGGGGTGGGCGGTAAGTGCAGGTGGTCCCCGGGGACTGAGGAAAAGAAAGCACATTTCATCCATCCCAGAGCCACAAGGAAGGACTTGAGGCTGGTGACACAAACTCTGCGTCCACATGGCAGAACTCAGGATAGCCCAACAAACCAATGAGGAGCCCCCATGCACTGAGACAAGAAGTTCTCCAAGAAGGATTATGAAGTGCAGGAGGAGAGAGAGGCCAGGAGCAGACAGTGTATACAGTAGCCCCATTTGTATAAAAAAGGAAAGGGAATACAGACCCACGTTTGCTTACATTGGCATAAAGAAGTGTATACAGGAAACCAGTAATACTCTGACCCGAGGCAGGCAGGGAGAGATCAGGGGAACCTGAGACCGGGTGTGGATAAGCCTTCACTGTGATCCATCCAGATATTCATACAGTTTCATTTGTAAACCATGCTAATGAATTATGCACTTTAAAATAAAAAAATCTTTTAAAAGATAGCAATACCTGGGAGCCCATGAGGGTTCCCAACGGCTGCTTTGAGAAAAGCTCATTTGTTCCTGGAGGAATGTGCATGGCGGGGCCGGCAGGCAAGACGCCAAGCATTCTTCATTCAGAAAACTCTATATCCATCTCTGGAGAGATGAGTAGGCACAGGGAATACGAGTGGGGGGTAAGGGGCTTTCTCCTCCAACATCCCCCAGCATGTAAGAACCCCACTCTTTGCTCTTCCTCGGGGAGGCACGTCCCGGTCCCTCTCTACCAGGGCCTAAGTCAGCGTCCATCAGAAGTGGAGGTTCTGAAGCCAGAATCCAGTGTGGATTCAACAGTGGGTATTTCTTTTGTTCCAGCTGGTATGTGCAAGGTTGGCTGCAAGGTCAGTGTGCTAAGATGCTAATCGTGGTTTTTCTAATTCCGTAAATACGACAGCACTTTATGGTAACACACACACACACACACACACACACGAAGCAAACCTGCTAGGGGCTGCAATTTCCTGCCATTCTGTACTGTTACATTTCTGAAAATTAGCCAAGAGCACCTTAGAGCTGCCCTGTCCTTTCTACTTGGCACAAGCCAAATCATTCTAACACTGTTCTCCTCTCCAGGCAGAAGGCAGCCCACAAAACCCAGAAATGAAATGGCAGGAAAAGTGAGTGAGGTAAGCTTGACTCTCATCTTTCCTGTCTATTGAGAGAGACTGATCTGGCCACAGGTGCCTCGCTCTCAGATTTCCAAATACCATTTGAAATGCCGCTCTTGGGTTACTGAAAGGTCTGGGGACAACAAGCTACTCTGCCTAGAAACTCTGATGCATTCAAGGATATTGAGTTTCCTTATCTCTGTTTATCCAGGATAATGAGGAAAGACTGCCCTTTACTGTATTCTTGAAACATTTCTCCTCCAGTGACCCCGAATTCTGAAGCTACTCTGGGATTCGTTATTACGATTATGATACTCTCCGAACTGTATTGCAACATAAAAGAGCAAGATGCATTTGATAGCAATAACCAGTGAATAAAGATGAAAGGAACTACCTTATAGCAGTATATAGAGGTGAAAGGCATGAATGCTTATCACTTAGCACAAAGAAATAGTGTCTTGATATAGATCCTAGTCAATTTAATCCGGGTTGGCCTTTTATTTACCTTTAAACTAACACAGAGAAAGAAAACAGTGAAAGTCAAGTATGACACTAGTTAGGTCTCAATGGATGGCAAGAAGCCCAGTGAGGTGCATAATTAGAGGCTGTGGACATTCCAATATAGGTAGGGGGCTCCTTGTTACTGCTGTCATCCAGAGTCAACATTTAAAACACTGAATTTTAGGATTCAAAAGACATGATTTAAAAACAAAAACACTGAATTGGCCAGACATAAATTGTGAACTCTCATCACAAAAGGTTGAAACTGGAGCTGTTTTAATGGAGCAAGGCGCCTCGGTGGGCTGCCGTTTATATGCGAGGCTGTCTCGTGTTCACACCAGGTAGGCTTGAGGGCCGCAGCTCTCCTGTGTGTCAGTGCCCACACTGCAGCACTCCATAAAAGGTTTCCAAAAAATCACCCCAGCTAGGAGCAAAAAAGTACTAGTAACATTTAACTAAAACTCTAGCACGGGCATATATGCGCATATAATACTTAGCTCTCAAAAACTGTATTTGGAAGCAAGGATTCTAAGAGCAGAGCTACTTCCTAAGGCAAGCTACTTCTGTGGCACAAACTGACCCCCGCATCCTCACCCATATTTTCTTTCCCTTTAGACTTCACGACTATATCTAGGAGCTAAAGGAGCAGAGAGGACAGACCAACCTTCTTTAGGTGAGAAGTTCAGAAACTGATCCACTTCATGAGGCTCCAGCTTAATCTTAGGAATAATGGTCTGGCATGAGGAATCGACCTGAAAGAAGAATTCCAAAGACAATTTTTAAAAACAAATGACGGCTTTGAAGAAGCATACAGGAGAGCAATTTGTCATCTGTGTCTTCCTCTTGGGACAGCCCTGCCTCTGCAGAACACAGCTGAACGTGGACAGCTTCTTTGACAGAAAGTCATTTTAGTCCTTAACCTTATTACCACCAAATCTGGCATTATAGCTGATGGAACCCTCAAAACCCTAACACAAAAAAGCCCAAGGCTCACTTATCAGGTTTCTTTCTATTGTTTTGGGTCACATAAAAGCATTTTACCGCAACATATCCTGGTAATTTTTACAGGGCCACCGGCCGACACTAGTTCATTGAGTGGTAAGGACCATGCACCATCAACCCACATCCTTTCCTCCAGCTCCCTATGACTGAAGACATGTAACCATGAAATACCCAGTAGGGAAAGGACAAAAGTTATCTAACCAAAACATAGGGAGCAAGGCCATGAGCTTGAGCTTTGTTAATTGCATACTTAAAAATCAACTGAACTAAAATTCTTATGGACCAAAATCTTAAGGCAATTAATACAGACTCCAGGAGGCCAGTCCAAGAAAAACTCCTTAGGAATCCTTGAGAGCAGCTGCAGGGGTCTTCTGTCTACCACCCTTCATCTTCTACACGGATGGAGTAAGAAGCGAGTATGCAGTGATGCTTCTGTGGCTCTCTCTACTGAGTCTGTGTTACTTTTTTCTAAATAGGCAGGCACTCTATCTTGCTCATAGGAAATCTGCTGTAAGGAATGTTAATGGAGTCATTGTTTATAACCTGAGGCTTTAAGCGTAAGGAAAGTTAAGACTGGCTTTCAACTCTGTAAGAAGATATACAAGTATGGTTCTAGTCCTTTTCCAGACACTAAAAATACTCAGAAAGGAGGTAGAATAAAATTAAATTAAATTTGCTGTGTACAAATCAAGCAAGAAAGAAATTCCTGATTTCTCATACTTTTCGCCGGTAATGTAGTAACAATCAGCAGGTGGGAGGGTCCTGAGTTGAGTAAGGGCAACTCAGCATTATACTAGGAAAGTAAAGTGAACTAGCACACAGGAACTAGCATTCTCAACACCATGCTCAAAGCAGTGAGTTGCCACAATACCATCATAACCACCCCCTTTCTACTGCTTAAAAATCAGTGCCATGGAGAACTTTTTTACCATGAATATTCTTCTATGTTTTATATTTTTAATAGTAATCAAAGAAAATGAAAATTAGCTTTGCTACCAGTTTTTCTAAAGCTGATACCAAATCAACATGCCCTTGATATATACATAAATGCATAAATATACACATAAAGTGACATGTCCTTAAATACATGTGGTCACTAACTCCAAAAAAGATTAAATGCCTTAGTAAAGAATGAGGATCGGTAACTTTTAATCCAAACTGTTTATATGAAAGAAAAATTGAGTATACCCCAGTATTCATTTCCAGAGGGGGTTCCTCCTTCTCGAAAGGGGTAGAGATGGCTGTAATGGTCAGAGTGACAGAGGGAACAAGTCCTGGGGGTGGCTCGTCTGTAATAGGCTCTGTCTTGATGGTGGTCGAAGGGAAATCTGTAGACAGGTACCATTTCTCACTTTCCGCTTCATCTGCAGGAAAAAGACAAGCACCGGTGAACTCGTTCAGGGCCTTAGGCATAGAAAATATCAACAGAGGATTATTGAGATGGGGATAAAAGGAAATCAAGTGAGCATGTGAGAGAGGAGATAAATAGACGAGGAAATGACCAGGAAAGTGAGAACCTACACCAGTGAGTGGGCTTACTGGTGGATATGCTTAAAGGGACGCTGGAAGGAATGTATATGAAAGAAAGTCCCCTGGCTTCCCAGCAGGCAGGACGCCACTGGACCCATGGGGAATAGGACGTGGGGGAGCTGTGAAATGTGCAATGAGTTCGATTTCCAGTTTTTAAATGAAGCGAAGGTGTTAGGATTCAAAAATAAATAAGCACATTTAAAAACAAGAAAGAAAAAACCAAACGATTGGCAGCAAAGGGCCCAGAAGAGAGGACAGGAGAGAATGGTGAGTCGATCTCTCTCCTTCTCCCCCAGGGAAAGTTATCTGGCTTCTTGAGTTTTTTTTTTTTCCCCCCTCTTCTTACTCCATTTTTTTATCCTCTTCTGTTTTCCCTGGGCTGCCATCTGTCTTAAACTTAACTTAGACTTCCAGAGACTTTGCTTAGTCCTTTGGGAGACTTCAGAATCTGTAAGGACCATCTGCCCTTTGCTAAAATAGACTAAATATCCCTCGGGGGAAAAGGCTGGGACTTGGAGTCTGGGTCTTGTCTTGCCTTGGTTTTTCCTGATTATCACTAAGCCTGGGGCTAGATAACAACCAACCAACCAGACAGAACAGAAAGCAGCCTCTATCACCTAACACATGCCTTCTGGGGATCTAAGCAGTACCATGTTTTTCTTACCCAATTGCTTAACTTCAGAGCTAGCATCTCAGTACAGACCTGGAAAAGCAGGAAGGAGGAGGGAAAGCAAAGAAGAGGAGGTTGGAAAGAAGCACAGAGCAAGAAAAAACACACCTGCGGTTCCCAGAGTCCACATTCCTTACTTTACTTTCACATACCTTGCACCAGTATGAGGCTAAAATAAAGCCTCATTGCTTTCTGCAAGTGTTTAAACCCACACACTATGTGAGTCACTTGCTCAGAGACCCATTATTGTTCGAGGAAGCAAAGTTATTCACGTTACAAAATTATTTTACACTTAAGAATTTGACTCCAATTTCCTTATGAAAAGGTACAAGAGAATCATTCAGAATTACTAGGGGAAGGGTGGACACAGAAACTAAAAACTAAAGTTCACAATTATTAAAATTGTATTTCATAAGCAACTTCCTCCAAGCACATTCATATTCACAAAGGAAAATTATTTTCACTCCTCAAATCCAATGTGTAACTGACTTGATGAATTGTGAATTATTCCAGCCCCAAATTATTTCCTGAGGTAAAAGAAGGATGGGCAAGACTTCTGTTGGTGGAAGATGTTTTGCTTCTGGAGTGGGGCTGCTGAGTGCTGTGCTGTGACAGGGGATTTCCATCACTCCCCAGGTGCAGGCATCATGCTGGCCCTCAGCAGGAACAGAGAACAAAGGCCCTTCTGATGTTGGACAGAGGGGGGAGACCACTCTGTACTTGACACAGAAGGCGCCCAGCTCGACCCAGAGAAGCAACTGTACCAGTTTCTAATGCCTGTCCCCAAAAGAGCTTAGAACTAGAAGACTTTGTCTGGTGCAAAAGAGACCCACTTAAGTCAGTTGGGTAAGGGTTGGAGGGGGAGAGAGAAAGCACAGATCCCACTTAGGGCAGTTGGGTAAGAGTTGGAGGGCGAGAGAGAGCATAGACCCCACTTAGGACAGTCAGGTAAGGGTTGGAGGGGGAAAGAGAAAAAGCACAGATCCCACTGAGGATAGTTGGGTAAGGGCTGGAGGGGAGAGAGAGAGAGCATAGATCCCACTTAGGACAGTCGGGTAAGGGTTGGAGGGGAGAGAGAGAGAGCATACATCCCACTTAGGACAGTCGGGTAAGGGTTAGCAGGGGTGAGAGAGAGTACAGATCCCACTTAGGATAGTCAAGTAAGGGTCAGATGGTGAGAGAGAGCATAGATCCCACTTAAGACAGTTGGGTAAGGATTGGAGGATGAGAGAGAGCATAAATCACACTTAGGGCAGTCAGGTAAGGGCTGCAGGAGAGAGAGAGCATAGATCCCACTTAGGACAGTGAGTAAGGGTTGGAGGGGGAGAGAGAGAGCACAGATCCCACTTAGGACAGTCGGGTAAGGGTTAGAGGGCAAGAGAAAGCATAGATTCCACTTAGGACAGTCAGGTAAGGGTTGGAGGGGGAGAGAGAGCATAGATCACACTTAGGACAGTCAGGTAAGTGTTGGAGGGGAAGCAAGACAGAGCACAGATCCCACATAGGGCAGTGGGTAAAGGTTGGAGGGGGAGAGAGAGCATAGATCCCACTTAGGACAGTGGGTAACGGTTGGAGGGTGAGAGAGCATGGATCCCACGTAGGGCAGTCAGGTAAGGATTGGAGGGGGAGAGAGAGAGAACATAGATCCCACTTAGGGCAGTCGGGTAAGGACTGGAGGGGGAGAGAGAGCATAGATCACACTTAGGACAGTCAGGTAAGGGTTGGAGTGGGAGAGAGAGAGCACAGATCCCACTTAGGACAGTCAGGTAAGGGTTGGAGCGGGAGAGAGAGAGCACAGATCCCGCTTAGGACAGTCAGGTAAGGGTTGGAGGGGAAGAGAGAGAGCATAGATCACACTTAGGACAGTGGGGTAAGGGCTGGAGGGGAGACAGAGAGAGCACAGGTCACACTGTCTCTACTTAGCAGGGACATGTTGATGCCTCTGCCTTTTGAAGTCAGTGCTTACCACCCAATGAAATTGAGTAATATTTATTCCTGGAAGAGGCTGGAAGAGAGATAGTCAGATGAAATACAGCCTCAATCCGCATGGAAATGAACAGTAAGAAGTGTCCTGTCCCAGAGGGAAAGGTTGCATGCAACTACCAGGAAATACTGAAGGTAACTGTGATGAAACCTAATTTCCAAGGCAAACAAAAGGCAAAAATACATAGTAAAAGTGATTATAAAACTATAAGACAAAATATAGAAGGGTAATGAAACTGGTTCTTCCAATAGAGGGAGGCCAATTCTCAAAGTGTGCACATTCATAAAAGGGAGGCCCATTTTCAAAGTGTGCACACTCATAAAATGGGTCAGGACAGTTTATGGTCTTAATGCTCATGACCCATTGCCCTCTTCAAAAACAAACATTATTACTTCTGCCTCCGGGAATGGAGACTACAAGGCAAACAATGACACCTGAACTGCCAAAGGAAACCTCTGAAGACAACTGAATGCTTCCAAGTAAGGAGCCTGGGGAAGCTGCCTCTCCCCCCCTGAGCTTTCTGAGGACACACAACTGCCATTGCCTTCATGTCTCCATGCCATGCAGCAATGTAGTCCTCTACTCTGAAGGATGTTTGAGGGTTAGGAAGAAATTTAAGACCACCAAGCTCAAAGACATTGTTATAGACAAGAAAAATGACATGGAAGTTTAGGTCATACTGCAAACTAGTGGCAGAACCCATGCTCCTCACTCCAGCCAGTACTCTTTCTACTAAAAACCAACTCAACATATGGATAAAGACTTATGCACAAATATGCTTACTGAGGCACTATCTAAGATCACAAAACCCTGGATATAACCAAAATATTGAAGAGCCAGGAAAAGGCTAAATTAGTGATGATGCATCTACCCAATGGGATATCTACACAGATATTAATATTACATTGATAAATCCTTTTTAATGACCAAGGAAAGGTTGATGATAGCCTATTAAGAAAAAACTTAGATATAAATCTATATAACATTAATAAAGAAAGTGTCAGAAAGATAAAAAGGAAACATGCCAAATACTAAGCATCTGAATAATCATTCATAATATGTATAACTTTTTTTCTCTTTATCTTTAAATTTTATAATATTTCCAGATTTCCAGTACTGGATAACCATTGTCCCCAGATGAACACACATGGACACAGCCTGCTTCTGCCTGCTCTACTTTACGCTTTCAGATGATAAATATTGGACAGAGGCTCCAGGGGTTCAAGAGGCCACTTAGAGCCCTTTGGCTCAGTAAGAGTCAATGATCTTAATAGATGTAAGTCGCATTCTCAATTCTACATCTTCACTCTCCCACCATCCAGGTCTTTTGCCATGTAATTCTGGGTTGGACTACTTCCCACTGTAGGCTGCTTTTCACTCTGGGCTTGGCCATGTAAGAAGCCAATAGCATGTTGGCTTCTTAACTCTTGAACTGTGTTTGCAGGACTGGACCTAAGTGTGCATAGTTTTGCCATCACCATGAGTAGTATGTACCAGGATAATCTACTGAGCTCAGGAGAAAGGTAGCATGCACACAGAATGGAGGCACCCCCAGACGAGCTTAGCCAAGACCAGCCAAGAGATGGTCTAGAGAGACGAATGAGTCTAGCTAAAATCAGCGGAACCGCTCAACTGACCTCCACGTAAATTAGTTAACTTCCAGAGTAGGAACAGATACATGAGCTACAATAATAAATGATTATTGTTTAAGCCACTAAGGTTTGGGGGAGTCTTTTATGCAGTAACGTAGCTAGTAGATACAAAACAGCTGCATGTATGAACAAGAAATTAAATCTATTACATCCGAATCTATTGCAACAAAATAACTGTATTCACTTCCAAACTAATTCCCCCTAACCATCAACTGTGAATCATAAATATTTGTAGACTGGCTCATTAGGCCTACCATTTACATCATAAAATAAATGATTTCATATGAAAAAAGCCAACCAGGAAGTAGTATGGTAAGAACAACATTCCAGTGGTAGCTGAAATTAGAGAAAAGAGACTTCATTATGAAATATAGGGTGTTGGCTTGTACTCCATCCCTCAATGGAAATAAATATCAAATCAGAGAAAATAAAACAACAAATGTAACCTATGAAGGAGGGTTAACAAAGGGCAGAGTGAAGGAAAAGGAATAGAATATGTATTACAGTTTTTTACATGACCTTATTTTTATAGTGTCATTTTATTGGCAAAAGATCAGTCAGGCTGCCATGCTTAGAACTAGAATTATCCTCAGATAATGTCTTGGTTATTGGCTAAACTACAAAAGCAAGAGTCAGTAGATACTCTACACCCCCTAATTTCTAAAACTTGAAGCTCAGATACGAAGTGAAAAAAACGGTCTTTCTAGATTGTGTTTCTATGGCTTTTTAAGTTTCCCTTCAGATAAAAGAACTCCCCAGTAAGTTTACTTGTGCATACTGTGGAAAGTAAGAAGAACAACCCCCATGGCATGTGATTCATTTAAACAGCTTCCTGTCAAAGGTTAAACTAAACTGGCACATTTCCTCCTCGATATCACCACTTAGCTAGCAGCAAGAAAACAAAAACAAGCCACTGTATCATGGTAATAAGTGTGTCCTTTACATCCAGGGACAGAATGGAGCAGCCATGACCAATGAGGTTGGATGCCAAGAGATCTGAAATATCGACCTGGACAGAGAGACTGAAAAAGACATGAACTCAAAGCTGAGATAAGCAACACCAAGATGCAGATCCCCAATCATTTCCATATGTACTACATAGATACCTGCATTGGATAGATACTAATTCATGGGAAAGGGGGAAACAAGATTAAACCCTAAACTGGGAGTCGGTAGTATCTTTATCAATACGGCATATACATTCTTATACATACACACACATCCTGTGTATACAGAGCGGGCATTTGTTCTCAAAAAGAAAAATCACATGGGGGAAATACCTCTTACAAGATAAAAACACATACCCAGTCGATCCTTGAACAACACAGGTTTGAACTGTAAGCAGTTATACACAGTTACACACAGATTTTTCCCCATTAAACACAGATTGAGAGTGCAGTACATTTAGGAGATGCAAAACCTACATATCTGCAGGGATAACTCTATATCCATTTACTATTTATGTAACATGTCTGCAGTAAAAGGAAATTTTGTAAATTAAATAAATACGCCTCATCTAAATCATGCAGCATTTGATTTCTTTGCCCTTTTAAAATCTTTGTAAGAGGGCGGCGCCCATAGCTCAGTGGGTAGGGCGCTGGACACATACATGGAAGCTGGTGGGTTCGAACCCAGTCTGGGCCAACTAAAATCAACACTGACAACTGCAACCAAAAAATAGCTGGGCATTGTGGCGGATGCCTGTAGTTCAAGCTATTTAGGAGGCTAAGGCAAGAGACTTGCTTAAGCCCAAGAGTTTGAGGTTGCTGTGAGCTGTGATGCCACAGTACTCTACCAAGGGCGACATAGTGAGACTCTGTCTCAAAATAAAGAAAAAAGAAAAAGAAGGAAGAAGAAAATTTTCAAAACTGACCATTTTTTGTTGTAAAAATTCCCTTAAGAGAAAAAGGCAACAGCTGCGTTCTAAAATCCAGGGGAAGGAGTGAGAACTCAGTCAAATATGTCTTGTCTCATATCAGACTACAGCCTACTGTATGTTCAAATAGAAGTTAGAGGCCCATTTGCTCCCATCCTGAGTCTCCTGATCCTGAAATAACTTTCAGTCTTGAACGGCATGAAGAGGCGGTGACAACCATAAAAATAGCAATCACACACTATGAGTACATTTTATTAACTGGGTATTGCTCTAAGTGCTCTAACTATATTAATTAATTAAATCCTAAGAGCAATTACTCAGTACATGTGCTACCATTACACCTATTCTATAGACAAGGAAATTTCGGGATTAAATAACTCACCCAAGTTACACAGCTGGTACGTGGCAGAGCAGAGATTCACACTCATACTAGCTACTCAGCCTGTGCTCTTTACCATCCTAATACATTGCTTTTCAACAGTGAATGATTAAATAGATCCCTAACTAGGAGTAATTACTCTTTAATTAATGTTATTTTGACCCCACAATTAGCCACTGCAAAAGGTGTCACAGTGGTTCTTTCTATCCTTCTCACCTTAGTTTATTTATGTTTCTAAAATCCAATGTTCCCAGTGTAAGAATACTAAATAATGATACTAAGATGCTTTGAGTGCTTCTTATATGCCAGGCACTCATCGAGTATTAGATGGACTTCTGAAACCAGTGTAATTTCTCTAAATACTTTCCTTACTCCGCGCCTTCTCTGTATATACAGAACCACTTTCCTGGCTTCTGTCATTCTTACAGCAGTCACTGGGTAAATTTTGTATTGCATTATGCAGCAATCACATAAAGGCAATAGCTATAATAGCTAATATTTGCTCAGCACTTACTAACTGCCAGGCACTTATAAAGTATTAACTTATTTAATCCCTACCACAATGGTCTGAAGTAAGAGTCATGACTATTCCCATTTTAAAAATCAAGAAGCGAGACACAGAGTTAAGCAACTTGTCCAAGATCACAGTATGAGTAAGTGGCAAAGCCCACACAATCTGACTCCAGAGATTAACTACGATATCCAATTAGCACTCTCCTCTTAGTATCTTAGATCTTCCTGTAGGCAATAGTGTTTAGAGTAAGAATTAAATAAATCTCTGAGGAACAAATGATTACTTTCAAAAGACTTATTTACTACACACACACGCACACAAAAATCTCATGCATACTTTTGTCTTCATTGAAGTTACAACTCCCATTCATGAGTGTCCACAGTAATTTAATTTTAATTGCTGGATAGAGGTAAACATCACTTTCTATACCGAGCTAGCCTTGCAATGGCTGGGCAAAGAAGTAATCATTTCATTAAAAAAAAAAAGCTAAAGGAAAACATCATTATCTGTTTTACATCATTATCTGTTTGAGAAACGGTTAAAAAGTAACACCGAAAAAGGTGGTGCATGGTGAAACAGCATGTGTCACAAGCCCAAGATGGGAGGGCTTGACTGTTCCTCTGCATGTCCCCTCCCCCAACCACAATCAAGTTCTTTCTTTAGCTCATGCATGGCAGAGAACCCAGTTACTCTCTGTAATGGCTGACAACGAACACATCTTCCTTTTCTACCCCTGAATCTACATCCCTGTAACACGGCTCAAGACTAATGCTCTTATCACCGGTTCAAACGAAATGTGACGAAGGCACAAGCCATTCATCTCATCTCTGTGATTCTCTTTCAGGCCCTACTTCCTTATAATATGTCAACATTAAGATCTCTCCAGCACCACAAACCAGAAACCTAAGTCATCTCTGACTCATCTCTGCCCTCTCGTCAGCATCTTTGATCCTGTGCTAATCCTGCTGTGGGTTTCATCAGATCATTTCAAATTCCATTTTTTCTTTGCCATCCATCATGTACACCTTTCCATGTCTCCCTGAATAACATGTACACTTCAACAGCCATGAAACATTATTGTCTATTCTCATCTCCAAAAAAGACCATCCCACTTTTCTCAGGTGCAACTTGCCATCACACACTGATCAAACCCTGTGTCCCTGTGTCCATCTGCTCACCTTTATCTCACAAACTATTGTTTTCCTTCCCACCTGTGACCACATGCCATAAATTTAGAGAATGCACACTGAGCCAGCCTACCCAGCTATCTCTTGCCTCTGCGAGTTCTGTATTCCTAATGGATTCATCAGAAAGATGACGATTCTTACTTATGATCCTGGCCCACCTTCTGTAGGCCCAGATCAGCCATAGTTACAGTCCCTTATTCCACCTGAAATAAAGTTACCTTGACTTGTGGCTGGTGTAAATGTGGCATTATACCGCTTCTGTATTAGCATATTTGATGGCAAGGCCTGTTGATATTTTACATATTTTTAAACATTGCTCTTGTATCATCTTGGAAGCCAGGCCTAGTCCTCTCTCAAAAGCCCTACTTAAGTCCCATGACGTTTCTTCCTTAGGGAGTACACTGAAATTAAAGACAAAGCAAAGGCATGTGCAGCATCCCAGTTCAATTATAAAGGAACAGGACTGAAATACAGTAACTCCTAAAGATAAACGCCATGCAGGGAGGTATAAGACTTGGTCATTCAAATATAAGCTTTTATTTCTCAAAGCACCAAAATGCATATAAATACTTACTGGTATGCTTCTGGCTATCTCTTTTAACTTCCTTTTTTTTTTTTTTTTTGGTAGAACAGAAAATCCTGCTTAGCATCTGGTTAACAACCAACAGCCTTAATCAAGGGGAGAAATGACTAAGTTGGATATAGGTTGTCTTTCTGGTGGTTTTGAAGGCTGAGCCCACATTTCTAGGGTTGGCCCCTGTGGTTGCTGAACCACATGAAGTTCTTCAGTGCTAGTATTTCAGGAAAGCCTACACTTAAAGTCAGTCCTGAAACAGATGACTCCTTTGTAATCTTAGACCAAGTGTTTCTTAACTTTTTGGGGCACAGGCTCTTTTAAGAACCTAAAAAATGTTATAATGGCTCTCACCAGAAAAATTAACAAAGTTAGAGAGCCCAAATTTTTGTAGACAGTTTTAGGGGTCCACAGCTCATCTGAGGTCCAATATAGAATGACGGGATCAGCACATCTAGCCAGGCACAGTGGCTCACACCTATAATCTCAATACTTGGGGAGATGGAGGTGGGAGGCTCCCTTGAGACCAGGAGTTCAAGACAAGCCTGAGCAACACAGTGAGGCCTCATCAGCACAAAAAATAGAAAAAAATTAGCCAGATGTGATGGTGTTTGTCTGCAGTCCTAGTTACTTGGAAGAATGAGGCAAGAGAATTGCTTGAACCCAGGAGTTTGAGGTTGCCACTAGGTATGAGGGCCACTATACTCTAGCCTAGGCAACAGAGTGAGACCTTATCTTTATTTAAAAATAAAAGAAAGAAACTACATGTGCCCTGTATAATTGCCCACTGGTTTGGATAGAGAGTGGCAGGGGACAGGGAAAATTTGGGAGGGAGGGCAAGGAAAGAGAGAAGAACAAGAAAAAGAAAGAGGAAAATCCTAATAAACTAGGAGAGAGTCTCTACTTAGCTATGTGTTTTATCACTTTTTTTCAGACTTAGAATCAATTGCAAAAGAATTGCATTTAATCTAAGTAAAATTGGACAGGGAAATGTTAATCACCAGTTTTCCCAGGTATAATGAAATATTCACTCCCTATCCATCACAAGACCCAGGACTCCTAATTTTGCTTAGGTTATTATCACAAGGCAAGAGATGAAGAATATTAAATTGAACACAAACAGCTATTTTTAAATACTGCATATGTATTTGTTGTCTGAAGAACAACTGTCATTCTCCATGAGGTTGATTATCTGCTTTGACAGAGTACCCGGACTTGGGAGAGATCCTTGTGGACTGATTTCCCCACTAAGGGGGATGAAAATGAGGCTTCAAATGAATAAAATAATTCTGTACCCAAACAATTGCCAATCCACAAAATTCAGAAAAATAATTGAAGCCAAAATCTAGACGAAGCTTTGCCGGGCGAGTTCCCCATCTGCTCATCCACTCTGCCTAACTCTGATTTCACATAAAGAGTGACCACCCCACGCTTGTCGTCCTCTATTCATAAAAATACCTTTGCTGGCACAGGAAAGTGGCTTTTACTCAGAGAAAACATTGGCACTTCGACAAAGATGAGCCATGGCTCAGAACCCTCTGCAAACTCCATCTGACCTGCCGTACCTGTTCTCAGCTAATTACCGGCACAGCCTATTGCAGCCCAGGATCTATAAATAGAACAAGGCACCAGTTGGGGGAACTGAATGCCATGTGCTTTGGTCTCCAGATAAGAAGGGCTTCCTAGAAAAGATCTACTGATTATTCCTCCCCACACTAAGCTATTAACAGAGGTGGTACCCACGAGTTACACTGAGTTCTGCTGCATTTAAATTGATTAGAACTGAAAACAAAAAAAGTAATGTCATCATGGAAGAGAAAGGAATTCTGAACTTCTGGAAATCTGTTCTGGCAATCAATTCACACAGAAAACAGATTTCCAGAAGTTCAGAGCTCCTTTGTCTAGAATCAGTGTCCTTGCCCTCTGCTCTCTATCTGCTTCCCTCCAACCATGTATGTCTGCTGTATCAACTCTATGCAACGCCTAAAGGGCCAACTGAAATTCTGCCTCCTTCATGCAACTTTTCTCAGAATCTCCAATGGGCGTGCTCTCTCTCCTCAGAACTTCTACAGTTTAATTGCCTCTTGAGACATTGCTCACATTCTGCTCATAAAGTACTTTAGTACATCTTATTTTCACTAGACTCTGAACTACTCAAGGCTCGGAGGACCACTTGAGACCAGGAGGCTGAGACCAGCCTGGGGAACATAGGGAGTTGCCACAGCCATAAAAAATAAAATAATTAGCTACCATGGTGGTATGCACCCGTAGACCCAGCTACTTGGGAGGCTGAGGCAGGAAGATTACTTGAGCCCTAGAGCTCAAGGCTGCAGTGAGCTATGATTGTGCCATTGCACTCCAGCCTGGGCAACAGAGCAAAACCCTGTCAATCAATTGGCCAATCAATAAAAAAATAACAACTACAACTTGGACACTTCACCTAATAAATATAACCTAATCATTTTTACCCACATATTAATCTGAAATCAAAATAATAATACTAAGTGAATAAATAAATAAATAATTGTGAGAGCAGCTAAGAACAATATCTTTACCATCAGTAAGGCCCTGGGCTTGGTACAGAAATATATTATCATATTTAATTGTCACAACGAACATAAAGTGGATATTATTATTCTAATTTTATACATGAGGAAGATGTAGCTTGAAGAATTAATTTGTCCACAGTTAGTCAGTGATGAAGTAGAATTAAAAACAAGGTCTGACTGTACATCACATAACTTAACCATCACTGTTATTATGGGTTCAACATATTAGAATCAGTTGTATGTGTTTCTCTTCTTGCCCACTCAATAACTTCTGTGAGAACAACGTACAATTTTTTTTACACAATAGCCCCTTCCCATCCACAGTTTCGCCTTCTGAAGTTTCAATTACTGTCAATCACAATGCCAAAATATTAAATGCAAATTTCTAGAACTAAACAATTCATATGTTTTAAATTGTGCACTGCTCTGAAGAAATCTCACACCATTCCACTCCATTCCACCCAGGACAGGAAAAATCCCTTGGTCTAGTCATGAACATTATCAGCTCCCAACCTCTAGCCATCAGCATCATCATGGCTCTATGATTCCAGATCACACAAAGCACAGATGACTGCCCTTCTGCTGCATCATCAGAAGGTTGAGCGTTCTCTAGCTCCACGTCACACCAAACGCCTACACCATTCACCTCACCTTGTCTCATCACAAAGGCATAGTGTCACCTCACATTCTAACAAGAGGAAGAAGGATGAGTACAGAACAATAAGTTACTTAGAAAGCAATGAGAGAAGCCACATTCACACGTAACTTTCATTACAGTACATTGTTATAATTGTTCTATTTTATTGTTATTATAGTTAATCTCTTACTGTGCCTAATTTATACATGAAACTTCATTATAGCTATGTACATACAGGCATGCCTCATTTGACTATGCTTCACTTTTTTTGTGCTTTGCAGATTTTGTGTACAAATTGAAGGTTCGAGGAAAGTTGGCATCAAGCAAGTCCATCAGTGCCACTTTTCAGACAGCATGTGCTCACTTAGTGTTCTCTGTGTCATGTGTTTGGAATTCTCACAATAGTTCAGACTTATTCATTATTATTATGTCTCTGTGACATTATGATATATATATGTGTGTGTGGTGTGTGTGTGTGTATGTTGCCCTGGATTTTTCCTGTCCTGGGTGGAATGGACATATACATACATATATATATATATTGGTTTTCTTAAAGGGCTTATATGTATATTCTTGGCCCATGATAAATGATAAGTAATCATGAACAAATGCTACCTTTAAAAAGTCACAAAGCAATATAAACCTAAATCATAGATAAGGAATCATAATTCTTCAAAGTTAAGGAGATTTTTAAGTGAAATGAACTGTTAAATATTAACATTTAGAGTTGGAATTGTTTCTTGGTTTTTCTAAATTTCAGTTTAATACTTGGGTACAAATAATTAGGTTACAGTGTTTGCATTTGTTAGGTAAAGTCCAAGTTGTAGTTGAGTCCTTCACCCAGGAGGTGTGCCTATACTCCTACATTGCACCCACCAGATGAGAGCTTACTGATCCTCCTCCCCCTTTACTTTCTCCCCTCCCTCCCTCCCGCCTTCCTCCTCCCCCTACTTGAATTTAGCTGTGTTTTTTTTTTCCTTGAGTAGGCATGTAGTAATTCGTGTACTGGTTTCATATTAGTTTTGAGTACATTGCATGCTTGTTTTTCCATTCTTGTGATACTTTACTTAGGAGGATCTTCTCCAGATCCATCCAGGTAAATACAAAAAACATAAAGTCTCCATCTTTCTTTAGGGCTCAATAGTATTCCATGATATATATATATACACCATAGTTTCTTTATCCATTCATGAGTTGATGAAGGGCACTTGGGTTGTTTCCACATCTTGGTGATTATGAATTGAGCTGCAATAAACATCCTAGTGCAAATGTCCTTATGGTGGTTTTCATCCACAGTTCCTGGCTCATAACTCCCACAGCCTTGGTTACAGTTTTATGTTGTTATGAAGTTGGGTGCTGGGTGCAGTAGGCCTCAGTAAACAGAATCTCTCCAACCTCCTCCACCTTTCTGATTGTGGGTCAAAAGTCCCTCATTCCAGAGATGGTCCCACACTACATCCTGAAGGCTAATCAAATTTCTCACAATTGTCCATACAAATCTAAGAAGCCAGCATACAGAGAGCTTCCAGATTGCTGAAAATGAGGAGGCTCCTAGAAGGTGGGACTCAGGGAGGCCCTAGAAGCTCTGTTCCCCTCCCCCATACTTCACCCCATGCATCGCTGCACCTAGCTGCTTTGTAATAGTCTTTATAATAAACCAGTAAACATAAATGAGCATTTCCCCGAGTTCTGTAAGCTGCTTCAGCAAATTAATTGAACTCAAAGAGATGGTTGTAGAAACCCCAACTTGAAGCTAGTTGGTCAGAACATTTGGAGACCTGGACTTGTGACTGGTAGGAAGGAGGTGTCAGTCCTGTGGTACAGGACACTATCTCTAGATAGCATCAAAATTGAATAGAGGATACTTAAGTGGTATGCAGTTCTTGGTATTTGGGGGAAACAACACAAACCCACATGTAGTCACAGAAGTCTTCTGTGCTGATTGTGTTGGTGTGGAGTTTAATGGAAAATACAAGTTTGAGAGTTTTCCTAAAACAATTGATATGGTGGTCTGTGATCAGCAATCTTTGATGTTACCACTGTCATTGTTTTGGGGTGCCATAAACCCCACCCATATAAGATGGTAAACTTAATAAATGTTACATGCGTTCTGACTGCTGGCCCACTAGCTGTTCCCCATTTCTCTTCCACTACTTGGGCCTCTCTATTCCCTAAGACACAACAGTATGGAAATAAGGCCAATTAATAACCCTGCAAGGACCTCTAAGTGTTCAAGTAAAATTGAGCCCATATCTCTCACTTTAAATCAAAAGCTAGAATAATTATGCTCACTAAGGAAGGTATGCTGAAAGCTGAAATAGACTGAAGGCTAGGGGTCTTGCAGCAAATATTTATCCAAGTTGCAAGTGTAAAGAAAAAGTTCTTATAGAAAATTAAAATGCTACTCCAGTGAACTCATGAATGATGAGTAAGTGAAGCAGACTTATTGTTGATAGGGTGAATTTTAGTGTCTGGATAAATCAAAGCAGCCATAATATTCCTTAAAGCCAAAGCCATAATATTCCTTAAAGCCAAAGCCAACAAGACCCTAACTCTCTTCAATTCATTGAAGGCTAAGAGAGGTTAGGAAATTGCAGAAGAAAAATCTGAAGTTAGCAGAGGTTGGCTCATGATGTTTAAGGAAAGAAGCCATCTCTGTAACATAAAAGTGCAAAGTAAAGCAGCAGGTGCTGATGGAGAAGCTATAGCCAGTGATCCAAAGGATCTAGCTAAGATCACTGATGGAGGTGGCTACACTGAACAACAAATTCTCAGTACAGATGAAGCAGTCTTCTAGTGAAAGGAAATGCCAAGTAGGACTTTTATAGCTGCAGGGAAGTTACTATCTGCTTTCAAAGCTTCAAGGGACAAGCTAACTCTCTTGTTAAGGGTCAATGTGACCTTAAGTTGAAGCCAGTGGTCATTTACCCTTTCAAAAATCTTGAGGCCCTTAAGAATTATATTAAATCTGTGCTTTATAAGTGGAACAAAGCCTATGAAGCCTAGATGATACACATGGTTTAGTGAATATTTTAAACCCACTGTTGAGACCTACTGCTCAGAAAAAAATTCCTTTCAAAATATTACTGTTCTTTGACAATGTAACTGATCACCCAAGAGCTCTGATGGAGATGTACATGGAGATTAACATTATTTTCAGGCTTGCTAACACAACATCCATTCTGTAGCCAATGGATCAAGGAGTCATTTCAACTTTCAAGACTTACTATTTAAGAAATACATTTCAGGCCAGGAGTGGCGGCTCACACCTATAATCCTAGCTCTCTGGCTGAGGCAGGTGGATGACAAGCTCGGGAGTTTAAATCCAGCCTGAGCAAGAGTGAAACCATGTATTTACTAAAAATGGAAAAATTAGCCACCTGCGGCCCTAGCTACTCAGGAGGCTGAAAAAAGAAGATCACTTGAGCCCAGGAGTTTGAAGTTGCTATGAACTATAATTCCAAGGCACTCTACCCAGGGCTACAGAGTAGTGAGACTCTGTCTAAAAGAAAAAAAAAAAGAAATATATTTCATAATGCTATAGCTGCTAAAGACAGTGGTTCCTCTAATGGATCTGGACAAATTAAATTGAAAACCTTCTGGAAAGAATACACCATTCTAGCTAGCTTTAAGAACATTCACAATTCACAAGAAGCAGTCAAAATATTAACATTGCCAGTAGTCTGGAAGAAGTTGATTCCAATCCTCATGAATGACTTTGAGGGGTTCAAGACTTCCATGAAGGAAGTAATGGCTGATTTAGTGGAAATAGCAAAAATAGGAGTGGAACATGAAGATGTGACTACATCACTGCACTCTCATGATAAACTTGAATAAAGAAAGTTGCTTCTTATGGATGAGCAAAGAAAGTGGTTTCTTGAGACAGAACCTGCTGCTGGTAAAGTTGCTTGTTGTTGAAATGACAACCAAGGATTTAAAATATTACACAAACTTAGTTGACAAAGTATCAGCAGGGTTTGAGAACACTGACTCCAATTTTGAAAGAAGTTTTACTGTGGATAAAATGCTATCAAACAGCATCGAAAGCTACAGAGAAATCTTTCATGAGATGTAGGGTCAATTGACATGGCAAACTTCACTGCTGTCTTATTTTAAGAAATTGCCACAGCCACCTTCAACCTTCAGTAGCCATCACTGTGATTAGTCAACCATTGATAAGGAGGCAGGACCTTCCACTAGCAGAAAGATCACAATTTACTAACGGCTCAGATCGTTGGCATTTTTTAGCAATAAAGTATTTTTTAATTAAGGTATGTGTATTTTGGGGGGACATAATGCTATTACACACTTAATAGACCACAGTATAGTGTAAGCATAACTTTTACATGTACTGGAAAACCAAAACATGTGTACGGCTCCCTTTATTGAGATGTTTTATTGTAAGGGTCTGGACTCCAACCCACAATAGCTCCAAAATATGCTTGCACAGGAAAATACACAGTATGCATAAGGTTTGGTGCTATGCATGGTTTCAGGCATCCACTGAGGGTCTTAGAATATATGCCCCACAGATGAGGGGACACTACCATGTTTCCTTCAGTACCTCAAACATGAATTCAAGAACCACTCAGTGTATGAAAGCAACACTGTGAGGCACTGATGTGATAAAGAAGTAGGATACAGAAGGAAGTCACTTTACAGATGTCACTGGGAAGGGAGGTGTGGCAGTCATCTTCTAAGAGGACAACCTTGTGAATTACCCTACCCCAGTGAATCGGTGCTGCCCTGTGTGACCAACAGAATACCTTTCAGAATGCGATCAGCAAAGGTATTGAGTGGGTCCCTTATTCTGGGGAAAGCCAGTTGCCATGTTGTGGTGACACTCAAGCAGCCCACAGAGAGGCCCACATTCAGGGCAACCCATTCACCAGCATTTTTGCCAACTGTGTGAGTGAGTAACCTTAGAAGTAGATCTTTTAACCCTGAAAAAGTTTTCACCATACATGTGATTTCAAGCTCATGAGAGATCCTGAACCAGAACCACACAGGTGAGTCACTCCTGATGTACTTACCCACAGAAATCATGAGCAGTAACTCAACATCTGTAGCTCAGCAACTATATACACTAGAGCTGGCGGATTCAAACCCAGCCTGGGGCTGCCAAACAACAATGACAACTACAACCAAAAAAAAAAAAAAAAAAAAAAACTAGCCGAGCATTGTGGCGGGTGTCTGTAGTCCCTGCTACTTGGGAGGCTAGGACAAGAGAATCACTTAACCCCAAGAGTTTGAAGTTGCCATGAGCTGTGATGCCATAGCACTCTACCGAGGGCGACATAGTAAGACTCAGTCTCAAAAAAAAAAAAAAAAGAAAGAAAAAGAAAAAGAAATCATGAGAGGTAATAAATGATTATTACTGTTGTAATTCATTATTGGGAGGGGAAGATTTGTTACACAGAAACAGCTAATTAAAATACAAGAGATGTTGGAAATAGAGGCATCAAAGGAATTGTGAGAATTTTTTGAGACGTCTTACTCTATTACCCAGGCTAGAGTGTCATGGCATCAGCCCAGCTCACAGCAACTTCAAACTCCTGGCCTGAAACATTCCTTCTGCCTTACTCTCCTGAGCAGCTGGGACTACAGGTACCTACATCACACCTGGCTAATTTGTCTATTTTTCATAGAGATGGCAACTCTCTTTTGCTCAGGCTGGTCTTGAACTCCTGAACTCAAGGGATTCTCCTGCCTCAGCCTCTCAGAGCTCTAGGATTACAGGCATGAACCACTGCACCTGGCCAGGATTGGAAGAAATCCTAACAGTCATTTTGTTCAACCACTCATTTAATGCTAAAGTCTACTTTTAACACAGTAAAACTAAGACAGGAATTGCGTGCATCTTCCTATGCTGAAACCCAGAAGGAGGCTGACTTCTCTACATAGTGATACAAATGAGAAATATTTATTCATAAGAGAGACCACACCCCTGAGTCTAATCTGAGGTCATTCCTGAAATCAATTTAAATAAGACATTGAGAGAGAGGTGGGGGGAGCACAGGAGGAGACAGAAGGAAGATAAGGAGGAGGAGAGGCAGGGAAGACGAAGGAAGAAGAGGTCGAGGAGGAGAAGGAGAGGAAGGCAACAACAACACAAAAGGGACAGGGGACAGAAGAATTGATTTGTTCAAACGCTTTGCGGTACACACTCTCCTAAGCTCTTTACACACATCTCACTTAACCCTCCCAACAACTCTGTATCCCCAAATTATTTTAGTTCTGTTTCTTCAAACCTCCCCACTCCCAGAAGGCTCCTCTCACCCCATTCCCCTGAGGTAGGGAACACTGACAAGCTACAGAGAAGGACTGAGGCATCTTGCACTTAAACACTCATCAGGAAAAGAATCTGAGCATATGGGTAAGGCTCCAGGAAGGTCCAGCCAAGAGAGAATCCACTAACAGATGTGGGGCATTCCCTTCACTGAGGATATTAAGGCTGCTGATTAGTGTGATTCTATTCAAAGGACGAATGTATTAGAGATGGAAAATTTAAGAACCAACAACATTATCTGTCCCAAGATAAGATGTTACAATGGCCCCAGAGTTGGTTCTTCCATGGACAGTAGAAGATCTAAGAAGCTTCCAGGAAGGAAGCTTTTGTGGGACAAAGTCAGTGCCTTGTTCAAGTAGATAACAGCACTTGCCTTTCACCAGAGGGAAGGTGAAGAAATTGGTTCTTTAGAGAGCCCCATCAAAAGATGCTGCCACAAGCACAGAGGTGTAAGGAGAGAGAGGGGAACACTCAGGGTAAAAGCAGAGCAGTCAGGTGGTTAGTGACTATTCCCCTGTGAAGAAGAGGCACGTGCTGAAGTGGGAATAGAAAATATACACACAGTACTAAATTATCTAGTCACCAACGTAGGAAAACAAAACACAGAAATGCAGTTCAAAAAGCATATATGCCTTGGGGAATTTGGAAAATATAGCTTTTACCAATTCAACATCCATAGGGTACAGACTGTCTCTGAATTAGGGACATGACATATTACTGAGAATATCTTTAGGAGGAATTTTTATGCAACTCAGATCACTGATGAAAAGTGCATATATGGTAACAACAATAATAATAATACTATAATGGCTCAGACGTTGTAATAATACTACCCCTGTACTGTAATAATCTTACAGAAACTATCGTGTCCTTTTAATGTGAATAGAACATAACAGTGAACTCATGCAAAAAGTTTAAATAAGAGACAGAAATTTATAAAATTCTACACTAATATGAATGCTATGCTTATTTTGATCTTCTAACCCAATCCAAAATAACCTTTCCATCTCAATAATCCATCCACTACACCACTTAGCAATAATTGATGCTTTCATTGGACCACTGCCTTTCACATGTTCCACTGTTCTCACTTTATCCTTTCTAATTTGTTTTGAGAGTCAATGCTTTCCCAGATGATGGCATCTGGCCTATCTCCAAACACTCAAATATTTCTACTTTTGTTTCCACTGTAATCACCTTTCTCCTTGCTGCAGGCTCACCTGGACCTCCAGTGGACTTCCACTTTGAATGTGTGGTCATAGGATAAACACAGATTCACACAATTGAATTAAGTGATGCTGTGTGTGAGCCACCATATAAACAATGAAACTCACTGCTAGTATAAAGATGCCGTACCAACAAACCACTTATGCCACGAGAGTTTGTGTACATGTGCAGAAGGAACTAGTTCCCAAATTATTAATTTAATTATTTAACTATAAATTGTGCTTATAGGGAGACTTGGGAGCCCGTTGGTAAGTACTGAAGGATTGTACTTACTAGCTGGTAAGAACTTGGGTCGTCTGTAACCTGGGGACTGCCAGTAATATCTCTAAAGCAAGAAAAACTGAACCTCTATCAATGCCATACTTGTCACATTGATGATGGGTGTGAAAGAGTAACCAACAAGAAAGTCTAGGTATGTTCATGAAGATCCCAGAATAGGGGAGCAAGGGAATATGCTGGAAGTGGATTCCCATGAAGCTTCTACAGACAAGAGTGATCATAAAAATTTTTTCTCAGAAAAAATGACGTGACCTCTTAAAACAATGGACATATCGGACAGTGGGAATTATCGGTCAAATAGATCAGATTGATTTGCAAAAAGCTGCTTTGCTGCCCAAGCCACAGGCTCAAAGAAAGTAGCCACCATGCCTCAGTTAGAACAAGGTCCCAGAGACAGTCGGGTACACACAAATGTGTCCTGTACCTCTTTGCATTTCCCCACCGCCCAAGCACCAAACCTTACACACTGTTGGTATTTGGCTAAAGTGGGTGCTAACGATAACTCTACACTCTGAAGGAGTTCAGAGTCAAAGGTAACGAGAGCCCAGGTGTTTCCCCGCTCTGAGTTTACCGTCATTGAAGCTGTCACTGGTGGTGACGTGGGTCAATGGTGACTGGGCCCGAGGTTCCTCGCACAGGGAGTAGCTGTGCTCAGCCTGGATGAGAGGCGCTGGGGATGTGGGGGACGGCTCCACCTCCATCGACACGCTCTTCTCAGAGAGGAAAGGGTCATTCAGGAGCTGACCCAAGACATTCTGGGAGAACTCATCCAGAAGTTCTGAGAAGTGCTGCAAGAAACAAATGGGAGAGAACTCAGTTTCTCTTTGCATGGTCTGATATTTACACACAAATCAATATCCAAGGCAAATACACCATCCACTGCTTCATATGAAGTATCTTAATGTGCACTATCCAGTTATCTAGACAGTGTAGGAAGCCACCCCCTACATTCAGTGCCTTGAAATGACCACATCTATTATTTCTTCCTCTTCAGTGGGTTGGTGAGTCAGTGAGCTGATTTCACATGGGCTCCTTGACACAGCCACATTACATGGGAAGATTGGCTGGGGCAGAGCTGGGCTGGAGTTCCCTACATCTGGGCCTCTCTCTCAAGGAGGCTCAATCAGGCAGTGCTTCCTCGCATGTTAGCAGAAATGGTCCATGAGGAAGAAAACCAAAGCTGAATGGCCTTAGAAGTAACATTATTCCCTCTACATTCTTTTGGGCAGGGCAAGTGACAAAGCCAGGCCAGATTCACGGCTGTAAGAACAGACTCCATCTCTCAATGAGAGCAGTGAGAATCACCTTGCTGATGAGTGTGGATGGGAGATGGCATGATTTGCTGGGGAGCATTACTGAGATGACCTACACGTTTTGCATTGGCAATATTTTACACTTATTTTATTGGCAATATTTTGCACTTCTGCCAAGTTCAAAGGCAGTAGAGACAACTCTCTATTCTCCCCACTGTCTGGGTTTTTTTCCTCTCCAGATTTTTCTTAATCTCCCCCCCTCCATCTCTAACACCATGACCTTTCCAGGCCCCACCACACTATGGCCATGGTGCAGGAACATTCCCTGGGATTCCTACATCTCCTGTTACACTTTCCCTCTCTGAAGGAGCCCCATCTATAGTACCTTCCCTACTGATAGGGATATATTCCAGGTCTGAAGATCAGCACGGCAGGGTTTCGCAGCCTTGGCACCATTAATATTTTGGACTGGATAATTCTTTGTGAAGGGTAGGATGTGGATGTTTGAGGGGACTATTCTGTACATTATAGGACATTAGCAGCATGCTCGGTCTCCACCCATTAGACACCAACAGTACTTCCCAGTTGTAAAAACAAAAATGTTTCTAGACACTACCAAATGTCCCTAAGGGGGCAAAATCACCCCTGGTTTAGAATCACTGTTATTATTAGAAACAATAATAAAATGAAATTTAAAACTCTACTTTGGTACCAGCTATTAGAACCTCTTCTGCTTCCTTAAATGTTCCTTTCCTTGAGTCACAGACCAACAGGTATCATTTTATTGCTTAAACTTGAGGATGCTTCTAATATAGAAAGGAAGTTAACAAAGCAGGTATAGCAGTTAAGAGATTGCAAACAGTGAGGTTTGAAGGGGGGCAATGAAAATTCTTGATAGTCACTTGGATATCTAAGTGCTACCTCTGAACTTTATGAAAATGGAGGCAGAAGGAAAGCTCTGAGATTAGCGTAGCTGGATGCTAAGAGAGAAGCAGATGACAGGCTATGTTCCTCAAGAGTCAGAACCAGGGGATGTGTTGATATGGCAAGCATGGGACATGGCTCCATGTCATCAGGGGACAATACCAGAAAGCTCCCGGCCTCAGCCACATCCTGATAGCATGGTTGCCTATGAGAACAAGAGAGGGTGTTTGGGAGGGAGTACAAACACATTTAGAACTAGAAAGTCCTTAGGAATAATTAAAATAATAATCCCCACATGCCAACTGCCTGCATCAGTAACACAGTTTTGTGTTAGTCTTTTCATAATGAAACAGTTTAAGCATTCAGGAAAAAGTATACACACACTCACACACATACAAGATCTGATAATTAAGTTTGAGAACTCATCCTAGAAAAAGTACATACTTCATCACTGAATATCACTATGGTCACCTTTGAAGTACTCCCCTTGGGAAGCTGTGTACCCATGCCAGCTCTTAGTCCACCCTTCAAAGCAATTTTGATACTTTTTCTAGAATGGCCATCAGAGCTGTCATCCTACAGCACACAAAAAGACGCAACAACAATAATAAACACCACTCAGCATGATACCACCACAAGTCAACAAGAACACAGCTGTGAGACACTGATATATCAAGGTTATGGAATGTTACTGAGCTGTTTGTACAGTACTGCCAACATAAGTGCTCAGTGGCAAACTTAACTGTCACACCTCGTACAGTGACAGCTCTGGGGTCCATTTCAGAAAAAGAGTTCCAAAATTGGTTTGAAGGGTAGACTAGGCACTGACATTAGTGCCTAGCTTCCCAAGAGGAGTACCTGGAAGATGAGCACAGTGATATTCAGCAATGAGATATGTAGCACCTTTTCTAGGATTAGTTCACAAACTTAATGGTCAGACCTCAGATATGTATGTGTGTACACATACATACACACACATATATGTGGGCTGTCTGGAAAGTGTCTGGCTATGTATGTCTCTATTTTTCACATTACATGGCCATATACTGTCCAGACTGCAGATATAGATCTGTGGATAGATATAGATATAATAGATATAGGTACAGGTGTAGATATATAGATATATCATAAATGATTATGTATGCAGTCATTTAAAAATCTTACTTTCACACAGGTGCTGCTGCAGCCTTTTTTTCTTCGCCTTTTTATTGCTGTCTTCCTTTTGTTACAAAACATGAAGGAGTGTTGAGGTTTCCATCGATTCTCTTCATCCCTCTCAAAGTTAACCACTGGCCAGAACCTGGCATCTATCATTCCCATCCAGGTCTTTATTCTTTTACTTTATGTACATGTTTCCATTCCATATATGATTCTTTAAAACCTTCAATAAATAGTACCATACCTCATACGTCCTTCTGTCACCTTCTTTTACAAAAAAAAAGTTTAACTTATTCATGTTTATACATGTAGCTTTATTTCATTGATTTAAACATCTGAATTATATTCCACTGTATTAATCCACTTCCTCTTGAGAAACTTCTAAGGACTTTTTTTTATTATATGCTATCAATATATTGTAATAAACACTCTTTAACATGAAGGGAACTTTTAAAAGTATACAAATTCTATGCCCCATCCTCAGAGACTAGGGTAGTCATAGGACAGGACTCAGTAGGTCAAAATCACCCATATTAAAACCACGACCACCACCTGTGATTCTCCATCACTGAAGGTCGTCTCCCTTTCCATTCACCATCTCTCTCCCTCACCGCCTTACAGTTAAGGCTCTAGACATTTACAAAGTTCCTAGAAGTTCAGATATACCTAAGGTCAGAGTAAGATTCCAGGATTTTCCAGATACCATAGGCTAAACTTTAGATAGGCACTGGGGATATAAAAATAATAAATAAGAAAATGAAAAAAGAAAACCCATGCTTTCCCAGAGCTTAATACAGGCCAGTGCTTCTCAACATTTTACGTGCACATGAAATTACCTGGGAATTTTAAGATACAGATTCTGGTTCACAGGTCTACATGGGGCCTGAGATTCTGCATTTCTAACCAGCTCCCAGGCAATGCCGCTGGGCCACCGACCATACTCAGTAGCAAGGAATGGAACAAGGGCAAGGCTAAGATTAGATTTCCTGATTTTACAATAACCCAAAGTCAGAGCCTGACACCCAAAGTAGCTCCCCAAGGACAAATTTACTGGTTGCCTGATGGTGACATTTTGCAACTATTTGACAGAGTTCCTTTCAGGACCAAAATTAAGGTAAGAAAAAGAAAAATGAATAACATGAAATGTAAAATGTACATGTAAGAGTTAAGCTCACGGTCCTGGTGTTTCCAAGCCACTATTCTGTTGTGAACTACAAAGCCAATTCTGGCCAGCTGTGCCGGCTCGCTGAGGCTGGTGACTCCCACTCTACCCGCGCCAGCCTCTCTCTCGGTGACGGTCTGGGCTCTCCCATGGAGGTTGTCCAGGTTGGCCTACTCTGCTGACACCCTGTTTTCTTTCTCCTGAGCAACACTAATGAATGTTTTCATGAACATCCCCTGGATAAGCAATAATAAACTCTCTAGCGCTGCTAGACTTCCACGAACTCCCTCTACTTCGGATTATATAGTAATTATCATGTTACCAAACAATGTAGCTCTAATGATAGGCAGCTTGGCAGAATTCACCGCTGTTATCAAGTACATTATCATACATAACTTTCCTTCTGGAAAAGGATACTCCTCAGAAGTATCTGTGCCTAAACACCCACTCACACCTAGGAACTTACAAAGTGGAGGGCACTGAGGTTTGGGGAGATGTTTTTGATTGAAAAGATAGGCCCAACTAGGCCCAGCCAGATGCTGTGAGTCAGCCCAGCAAATTAGTTCCATCTGGCTCTACTTGGCAGCTGTGGGCTCCAGGGCTCAGTAGACAGGTCAACATTCCGCCGCTGATGCGGGGATCATGCTAGAATGGGCCCATCATTAATGCCAGCCAGTTACAAAGAGACATTATGGTCCTGGAGGCCAAAGACCAGAGAAAGGAGCAAAGGGAGCCTCCAAACGGGAGCCTTTCTGGATCCTGCAGACACTTTAGCAAAGGACGACTCCTGTGAACTAAGGGGGAGGGAATTTTAGTTTACTTTTTTCCAAGACAATGGCATAACATTTTACCATTCTGCCTAATGTTTTAATCAAGGTTTATAAGCTTACGAAGTACTTTCATAGCCTTTTCCTTGCTTAATTCTCACAACAATCCCGTGAAGTTGGTTTTAAACACACTGAGATCTCTCTCAACTACTCAGAGAATTTGAACTAAGGTTCTCATTTCAAATTGACTGGACTTTCCCCACATTGTTTCACCTAGGAAGGAGGTATTTGAGTCTCACCATCCACCTGCATAGAAAAGTTCTAACAAGCATGAAACCATGATGATGATGATGAACAATGCTGCTGATAGCATTGGGTGTTAGGACGGTCTGATGGACTAAGTGCTGGACAGATCTGATTTTTGCAAAATGAGCTGGGTGCGCTCCTGTAAGAGCCATACATCCCCACGCATAGATGAGAAAACTGGAGCTCAGGATTATGCCCAGAGCCGCACAGCTGATGAAAAGTGAAATTGAGATTCTATCCCAAGTCCAGCTGGCCCCAAATCCCATGCACTTGCTACTACAGGATGCTGCCTCGTGTGAGTCAGACTCTGAAGCTAGACAAACACAGACTCACAGCTCATCGTCCACTGTGAACACATTGTCTTCTGCATGGAAACTATGGAAACACACTGGGACTGTTAGATGGAAAGGCTTCTGGTATCACTTTCTGTGGCACATCAGCAGTGAGGATGGAGACACTACTACAGGTTCACGTGAGAGGAAAAGCTCAATGAAATTCTAGAAGGGGGCAAAGGGAGAGGGGGCAGAGGGGAGGGCTCAGTACGCTCCCACCTAACAGATACGATGTAGGGGTGCACAGCACACCTCCAGGATGAAGAACTCAAATACAACTCGGACTTTTCCTAACAAACGCAACAACAATGTAACCTTACCATATATACCCTTATAATATTAATTTGAAATCAAAAAAAAAAAAAAGAAGATACTCATTGGCCCTTAATTCATGTTTCTACCAAAGAGTTCAGAGGAACATCCCAGAATCTCTGGGTTGGAAAAAACCTCCCAGCAGCCTCAAACCCCTCCCTCACAACAGGATGTCCTTCATCCAACTCAGTGAAGATACTCGGCAACCTCCTTTAAGAACCTGTGTCAATTTCTTGTGCCCCTATTCTCTAAAGACCCAGCAATTAATATCCTCCAACCACCCTATAAAGTCTTGTCTATTTTTATTCTTATATGCAATGCTTTCAATCCAATCCTAATAGTTTCAGTGTGACATCATGGCATTACAGCTTTGGAACCAGACAGCTTTGAACTAGAACCCTGGCTCCCAGCTGAGCAAGCCAGAGCAAGATACTTCCACTCGCCAAACTTTGGTTTCTTCCCCCTGTAAAGAGGTTAACAATAGTACCAGCCTGTGTTGTGAGGTTTAAACTAAACAATGAGTGTAATGTACCTAATATTTCCCTGCAATAGCAATCTTTTAAAAAGGTCTACTAAACAAAACAAAACAAAAAACTAACATAATTAAAACAATAAGATGCTGGTGTTTTCTACTTCCCCACCAGCTTCTCACATTGTTCCCTTTAGAATGTCCTTTTGTTTTCCTCTTTACCCATCAGGAAACTACCTAAGGTAAAACAACTATATTTCTCTTATAAAGCCACCCCAGACACACACACAGCTGGAACTGGTATTTCACAACTAAAGCCCTTTGAATAAGTATCTCTTAATTTGACATGCTTTCACTTTTCTCTGGTGTTCCCTTCATTGCCAATGTACATAAATATTTTATTGTTAGGCCTTATAAACTTCATGGTGCAGATGTAAGCTTTTCTACCCATCCTCCTCTGGGCCTAATCCAGATCATATACATTTCAACAACTGTCTGATTTAGATACTATCATTCTATAACATCCTAGCAAAATAGAAGATAAAGGTGAAATAGAGTTGAATGTCCCAACAGTTGCAAATATACAATTAAATGTTTAAAATGTACATCCAAATTTCCAAATCAGATAAATTAGGAGAAATGCTTATCCTTATAAGAATTACTTATTTTATTAAAAATTACCCTGGCAGAGGGGGGTAGGGTCTTGATGTGTGCTATACCTATAACACGAAAAGATTAAAAAAATAATAAAATAAAAAATTACCCTGGCTCTGAAGCACTGAGTTTGCAGGTCACTAACAAATAGTCCAACTAGCTTGCAGGGATGGAGGGGTGTATAATCTAGGCTGCTGTCTGCTGCTAACGATCGCCCCAAGATCTGAGGTCATAGAGGGGAAGAGAAAGGGAATAAGGTGGGAGGAAAGTGAAGAATTCACAGTTCATGAGTTCAAACAACCCACTGCATAAAGCTGCTAAGCTGTCTTCCTGTGTTCTTACTGAGGTTTACATGTTCATCAGACACCACGGGCAGCTCTGAGCAAGGGTGTGCCAGGAGAGAGGCAGGCAGGAAGATGAACTCAGGTCAGGCCTACAAACACATGACCCTGTGAAAAGGGTCATCCCAAGAGTATGCCCTGTACCCCATCATCCGGAGCACTCACGGAGCGTGGTGTAAAGCAGTTTTGTCAACCCCTAGTCAGCCAAAAGGGCACCTTCTGTGCACAGGTTCATGGAAGAGTGTGGGACTGGACAGGGTAAGGACCGAGGACCTGGTTCCAGCCCTGCCCTTCACTGGGACTCCACTCTTCGGGACTCCACCTCTTCGGGAATCAATTTCCTCACCCGCAAATCCCTGTGTGTGTATGAGTGTATGTGTGGAGGGGTGATGGAGTATGCTTTAGACTTGAATTGTAGCTTGTCACACTGTGTTTGATTCGTGGGTCTTTTGGAAAATGTGATGAATGCTTTGGACTGTCCTGCCCAAGAAATGCCCACAGCCACATACATGAGAACACAGGAGGCTCACCCGCCCCTGAATTCCTTCCGCAGATGGGAGGGGGATTCTACAGCCCCGGGTTAAACACTGCCAGCAGAGAAAGTGGTAATAACACACGAATATTTATAGGTCATGGCTAACAACCTATTCAGCTAAATACCCTATCATTTTCTAAAACGTTGCAGGCAACATAAAATAGAGCTACAAAAGCTTTTCAACTTGGGAAAAGGAGGAGGGAAAACACCCTCTCCTGCTTCGTGGGTTTGTTTGGATTTGCCACTGTAACCCCTGCCCAGAGGCAGCAAAGCTGTGGCCCAGCAGGTGATGGGGCTCAGAAAGCAGAACCTGGCTGCTGGCAGCAAGCATCAGGCCAACCTCTTATTCTCCAGTCCTGCCCATTGGGAAACCGAGTGCTTCTGTTGCCTCTGGCTGACTCAGGCAGGCAGAAGAAGAAGACTTTGTACTTTGAAACCAGCGCTAGAACCCTTGGCTAGAACACAGGCTGGTCCAGAGACAGGAGCCACAGAGGAGGTTGTGCGGTAAAGGCAATCTGACAACTCCACAAGAAATCATTTGAGGGACACACTTCAAATTCACTTCAGAAATCAAGCTTCCCCTCCAGAAAACACACTGTCAGCCTCTATTGCTCATAGGGAGGAACTGCACGGGGCTCTGGGCGTCCACTGGGCACCCTCCCTTCTCCTCTTGCAGGGAAGAGAAGGGGCCAGCTCCCCTGGGAGCCAACTTCAAGGGCAGAGCACCCTAGGCCTGAGTGGCTCTTACATAAGGACCCTGAACACAACACACAGAAAAGGGTCAGATGCCAACCAGGAGGGGAAAGTGACCTTGTCAGAGCCACAAGAAGAAAAATGGCTCCAGGAGGGTAAATGGTGGGATCACACTTATGGTGCATCTTAGAAGGGACAAGTGAAACCTGCTAAATGCAGAACACAAATGTTTTCACATAATAAACGAGAAAATGTCATGAAGGTTATGTCGGATGTTGGATGAAAATATTTCAGATTGTACATGAAGCCTGCACACTGTACCCCATGATTGCACCAGTGTACACAGCTAGGATTTAATAAATTTTTAAAAAAAGTCAAACCCCAGTACAGTGAAATGTCAAGGGTTCCCAATTCTCTTCTGGCACAAAAATTTAGGTACATTACATATTTTATATAATAAGTAAAAAAATAGGGGCTAAACCTTGGATCTCTTTATTACACCAGAGGTTTGGGGGCTTGGGGAGTCGTTTTGGGGGATTGTTTTGAAGTAATATTTGATTTACTGAAATTTCACAAGTCACAACAGGAATTGTTCTTAAAGGGCCATATTACAAAACAAACATACTTTGATTGGTAATAGCCAGATGTACCGTTTTTTTCAAATAAAAACAAGTATGTGAAACAGATTAATCAAATTATAAAGGCATAAAGGATGCTATATAAAGGAACCCTATTATAGATTCATTGTTAGGGTATGTTTGAGGTTTTGTGAAAGGAGTCATCCTGGGGAAGGAGAGATGAACAGGCAAGACACAGAGGATTTTTAAGGCAGCGAAACCACCCTGTGTGACACTGAAATGGGTACATGTGGTTAGACATGTATCTAAACCTACAGAATGTCCAACACCCAGAGGGCACCCTGATGTAACTGTGAGCTCTGAGTGACAATGATGTGTCAATGCAGGTTCATCACCTGTAATGAACAGACCCCGCTGATGGGAGGTGTTGACAATGGGGGAGGTCAGGAATATACAGGACCAGGGGTGACATGGGAAATCTTTGTACCTGCTGGTCACTTTCTCTGTGAACCACGACCTGCTCTCAAAAAAAGTAATAAAGTCTATCTTTAAAAGTCACCTCTGATTTATTTATCATGTAAATGCAAATTTGTTACATGTAATATTTGCTCCAAAGCTCATGCCCTAACTCTAATTCATTTTAAGCAACATAACTTTTATTGTTAAAACAAGTAACGATGCTCTTTCCCCAAATCCAATCCAATTCCAAATGGTCTATAGCAGTTCTTAGAATGTGATGTGCAAAAAGTCCATTGTTTCATTTTAAGAATGTGCACCCACAATATAGATAAATGAGTTAACAAGATTAAGGGATGGGGGGGTTGGGGTGGAGGGAGCATAATTGGTGGGGCCACACCTGTGGTGCATCTTAGAAGGGTACAGGCAAAGCTTACTAAATGCAGAATACAAATGTCTTCATACAATAACTAAGAAAATGCCATGAACTAAGAAAATGTTTTCATGGTTTGATGAAAACATTTCAGATTGTATATGAAACCAGCACATTGTACCCCTTGATTGCACTAATGTACACAGCTATGATTTAATTAAAAAAAAAAAAAAAAGATTAAGGGATAAATTTCTCACAGGTGGCTCCTACTGGCAAAGGAGGGACTCAGAGTCAACATGCACAAAACAAATCCAGACTGCCTACTTCTAAGTCTGTTTTCATATATAAAAGCAAATGTTCCCAAAATACGTTTCTGGGAGGATCTTTCTACGACCCAACGGTATCTAGTGCACACCCACAAGAATAGAAGTAATACTAAGAAAACATAATAATATCAAGTCCATGTTTAATGCTCAGAGCTTTACATATGACAAGATACATCCACGCCCTTCCTGTATCTGATCTCTGCAAGACTGAGAATCATCCCCAGGGTGGAGCTGGGCCAGCAGTGTGGAGCAGAGCAGGACCCTGCTGCCCACTCTCCTTCCTCTGCTGCTTCCCAGTCACTGACACAGAGACCTCAGAGCTTGGATTCCTAATTATTGAAAAAAAAAAAAAAGAAAAAAGAAAATTGTAATTTTAACTTGGGCAACCTCCTCATACAGGTGTCAATGGAGGAAATCCTCAGGATCGATCCTTTTAGAGCAGACAGAGCTGTTCCAGAAATATCCATATCAGATGGAGGAGTCTCTTTGATTTGTTTCCAGAACCTCAAACCATCCCCCCAGTCCTTCTCTTGCCGCTCCCTTATACCACACCAGCTAGCTGAATCTCAGCAACAAATAAACGCCTGTCAAGATCCTGCCTGGGCCAGCCACTTGCGGCGGGGCGGAGGCAGTGACAGAACCTGGCGTTCTGAGCTCTCCTCCCGTGGTGGGGAACTGAGGAGACCGGGCTCCCGACAGCAGCACCGACTCCAAGGCCAGTTCTTCCCTCCCCCATTTCTCCACTTTTATCCCCAGATCCAAACCAGAGCTCTGCACGATACCTCCACACTCTCCAACAGGAACCCTGACGACCCAGCAGGACTTTCTGCCTCATCTATCCCTCGTGTCAAGGCCAAGGAAACATTTGCTTTTAAGCCTCCCACACTCAAAAGCCTCCCACATAACCCAATTTAAGTCTGAATTCTCCACAGTTAGAGTAAAAATAGATTTACATTTCTTATCCACCCAGTTCAATTCTGTATAGCCTCTTCCCGATTGGTGTTTTATTCCTTGTTGATAACCCTTCCTCTGCCTTTTATCCTTCCTTTTTCAGTTTTCAACCAGTTTACATTCTCATTCTATAGATACATTTGGAGGGGGGTTTTGTTTTTAGGGTCTTTTTGTCAGACTCTTGTAATTGTATCTCCTGTCCTCTTTGTAGCCATGAGCATCTCCTCTCCCTTAGCACACATTTTCCACTGTCAACACTTCAGTCTTTCCCCGACCAGGGAACACCCAGGGCCTTTCCTCATATCCTGCAGTGAAGGCACAAGCTAAGATATTCATTGTTTCTACTCTCTTGGGTGCTACCGTAAAAGAACAAAACCTAGTATTTTGCCACTCCAGAAAAATTTTGGATTATGACAGCAGGCCCCAAATCCTAGAACTAGTAAAGCTGGAGGAAATGGTGGAAGTCATCTGAGTCAACCTGGTCATTCTAATTTGAGAAAATTGAGATCCAGAGTGGCACGTGACATCAAAGAGTTGAGGGCTGACCTCTGGCACGACAGCCTCTGTAACAAGAGACACAGTGGCCAGACATAAGTAAGCATCACAAGCAGGTGACTGAAGAGGGTCCCACAGACTCACCCCATGCAATTCTCTAAAGAGGACATGCATTGTGCAGAATTCCACCTTATGTCAAGATCTAATGCCAAAGACATCGAGTGAAACATTTAAGGCATCATGAAGTTTGCAGGGAAAAAACAAATGGTGTTCAGGCTTCCCGGAAACCTATATTTTATTTATGAGCCAAATATGTCATAAGCATTACTGAGATAATCTCATCCCTAGAGGGCCACACTGGGGACAAGGAGAGTGCCTCAGAAGCAGTACAAAGCCCTACCTGTCATGTTTAAATGCACAGGGAGTGACTCACTGCCAGGAGGTGCCCCTTCGCCCTCAGGTAAGAGCAACAGCGATTTCAGAGGTCATCAAGCTGGGAGAGCCAGGCAGGTTCTGGCTTCTGGCCACTTCGGCTTTTGCTCTGTCAGACCTTTCGTGAGTGCCCCACCTTTCTAGAATTCAGCATGCTGAAACATACCAAGGGCTCACAGCCATTGGAGGCAGGGTTTTAGGTACTAGACTTGTGAGTCAGAAGACATAAATTCTAAATCAGTTCTGTAATTCTTAGGAGTACCCTTAGTCAAATCACGCATGCTGTCTGCCCCATTTGAAAATTAGCAATACAATCTGCCTTTCAAAATTGCAGTGAAAGTAAAACGAATTCATCAATAGTCTAATCTGGATCTAACAAGGTTTTATGGTAAGTGAAAATTGGCCAAGAAAGCCACGGATGGGCTATGAACATGAATAACTACTGCACAGTCATCCACGTGGGTTTTTTCTCCATCGTGGGGAGCCAGTGAGCAACGGCAGTTACTGGAAGCAGCCATCGGCCGTCTGCTCCTAAATGTTCCTTCCTCTCATGAAACTCAACCAGCTAAGGGGGTGAACCCTCCTGTGTATTTCCAAATGCTACTAGAACCCAAAGGCAACAGCCTGCTTGGGATGGAGCATCTGGAAAAAGCTAGAAGTGAAGAGCAACCTGTTGACTGTCACCCACACAGCCAGCCTCCAGGCAAGCCATTAACTGCATCACATCTCTAGACATGGGGGAAACTGGAAAAGCAAGTGTCACCATTTTAATGAAGAAGCTGAATTTAGTCTACAGTAATACCATGACCCCCTAAAATGGCGGTTCTCAATCTGTAGGTTGCGACCCCTTTGTAACAAAGAAAATACATCGTGGCATTAGGAAGGTTGAGAACCACTGCCCTAAAAGAAGCAGAATTTGATGTTTCTCTACTCAGAATCATTCCTTTTACATAAGAACTTAATACACGTTATCTGTTTTATTGTTTGTGTTACATGCCTTGCTAAAACTGGGGCAAAGGATTAAGCCTTTCTCTGACCTGTCAGTCTGTCAGCACTATACAAACTGATGAGGCTCAGTGAGTACCATTTTTTCTTAGTGAACCCACACTAGATTCCAGGTTGCCCATTTGCTGACTAAGAGGCACAATGTTCAGTTCATTAATTCATAATTGATAAATCTTCCTTTTCCCTTTCTGAAAACCAGGTCCATATCTCCAGTCTCAAAGCATCTCTCATATGCCCTGATTCCTAGATCATTCAACAACAACACTTTGATGATATGTTTCTTCTGTCAGTGAACTTTCGTTCTAACCAGTAATTATAATCTTTAAGCAAATTTCTCACCCAAACTTTTATAAAGGAACTAGCTAGAGCTAAGCTGAATTAATAATACCAGGTTCTGCTTTGGTGGCTTTAAGACAACCAAAGTAAACCAGCAGAAGAACAAGATCATTACCCACCAGGCAACTAAGAGTCCATGACAGAGCACCAACGGGAAAGAAGTAAAACAGAGTCATTTGGTGGAGAAAATGTCCTGCATATGCTCCAATATTCTTAACCCTATTTCTAAGCAGTAGCCAGCCAAATCTTTTCCATCGATGGATATCTTCAGGCTCCCAAAGCTGTCTCTGGAAGTAGGTCCAGGTACTCCTAAAGGTATGTCTGGAGCACCTTTGCCCTCAGGCAGATTTTTAGTCATCTGGACATAGTCCTGCCACTCCTCTTGGCTAGACCTTGGTAGAGTTCAATGTTTAAGGAAGGAGAAAAAGAGGCCATAACATTCTCTTTCTAAGAAAGACTATAAATGGAATCCAGTGATCTCAGCAGGTTGTTAAGAGAACAAGCAACACAAATCCTCGGCAGGGCACCAATGGAAAACACACACAACAACCATATGCTAAAATGTGTTATCAAATAGCTTAATTGAGTGTTTTTCTTCCAGAAGAAAATGTAGAACAAGGCTTCTGAATTGTTTTCATGATAGAACAGAGGTGGATAGCTGCTTACTGCATCATGAGTGGGAAGTGGTTGCCATCTGGTCATAAAAGATTCTTTTCTGTTACCCATCAAGCCAATGGTCTCAGAAAGTATATAAAATTTGCCTGCAATAATGATGCAATCCACTGTTGTGTGGGATGGGAGAACATTTTAGAAAGTAAGTCAAAGCTTCAAACATTTTAGAAAGTAAGCAAAGCTTCATTAGTAAATAATGTAAGAAGTCACAGGAGTCGCTGCAGGTGTAGTAGAAAATGCTTTGTGTCGAAAGAACAGGTTTGGGTTTAGACCCAGCTGTGTCACTACCTGGTTCTGTGACCTCAGGCAAATCACTGAGCCTCTCTGGGCCTCTTTTCTCAGAATTGAAAATAAAACAGTGTGACCAGATGGTCTCCCAGGCCCCCTGCAGCTCTGACACTCTGAGGCCAGCTGTGATGTAGGTGGCCTCTGCTTCCACTCACACCTAAGGGAATAAAACAGCCTGAAAACAAATTTTAAGCCTGAGTCAATGTTCCCCGCAACTCTCCCTCTTTGGCCTTTTCTGAGACTCTTTTGGCAAAGAATTCATTCCCCTGAGGATGGCTGAGCTCACAGCTGGGCAGTACTGGATGATTTCTACCTTCTCAACAGCTGGCCTTTGAGACAAACAACCAGACAAGCTATTATCAGAAAAAATGACTCAACTTGTGCAGGACAGGGATAGATGGAGAGAAAGATCAGACTCAAAAAGTGCTGACCTCCTTTTTCCTGACCCAAATCCCTCACCATGGACCAAGATCCTCCTAGCCTGAGCTACCCAGAACCTCTATGAGAAATGGGACTAGCAATTTCTAGGAAGCCTCAGCCCTAGAAAAACTCAGGGCTATAGTCTCGTGTTCTCTGCTCCATTCCTTAGATGAAACCAAAAAGTTCTGAAATGGCTAGAGGTGCTCCCCTAGACGGTGTTCTTGCTATAGGTAAGAGGACTCTACATCCACAGGGTTGCCCTGCACACTCCAGGACCCCTGGGCACTAAATGCTAGTAAACAGCCTCCTTCCCATCATGATCACAACCACAAAAGTCAGAAAAATACTTTCAAAATGTAGATTCTGCTGGATGACAAGGGAGAGATACATTATTATAATAATTGGGGGGAGGGCGGGGATTCCATGGGTCTATTGTCCTTATTCACATGAAATTCAGCAGTGTGTCCAAAAATCTCTTGATGACTGTCTCTGCCCTGGGAGACACCACTCCCCAACCACCAGCCAATATCCAGGTGCCCCATTGCCCATTAATCCTAATAGTCTTCACATTTGCAAAGCTCAGGCTTCAAATAGGTTAAACTTCTAAACAAACTTTTCAAGTTTGGGCTTTACACTGATCCTTTGCTCACCTTTGTTTTAACGGATTTTCGCTACCAGCAGCCCAGGTAGAAGGGAAAGGGAAAGAAAAACAGCAATTCACAAAGCTGTACACAGAGTCTGTGTGTAGAACTAAGGTGCAGCTGGACCACCTCGCTGCCTCGTGATGTCTGCCATGTGCAGTGAAATTAGGAAATCCTGCCAGTGCTAATACTCCCAGTCTCAACAAAGTGGTTTGTTTATTAGGACTTCCAGCTCACAAAAGAAGTATTTAAAAACTCTGCATGTAACCTTGGAAACTGACCAAGGAAAAAGTAAACCTAAAGCACAAGTTTCTCCTCTGCACGCAGCCAGCACCGTATCAGTATTAATTAACACGTATCAATGCATTAGGTGAAGACCACAGGATCATAAACATAAAGAACATGCAAAGACGCATCGCCATCACTGATCTACGTGAAATTTTAAGTAATACGTGTAAGAGTAAAATTAATGCACATCCAAATAGCTGTTGAAACTGCCATTGTAGAAAGCTATTTCTTAATATGTAAGAATGTCCACAATATATCTCTAAAGAAAAAAACTATATTGCAAAAACTAAATTCTCTAATTTATATTTGTCATTTATTTTGCTATATATTCATATATTAATGTATTGATGTACATTTCTTACAAATTTGTAATTGAATTTATAAACCATAACTTTTAATTATAAAGTAGAAAATTATCTATACATGCTAGAATGTAGAATTTTATAGATATATGGATATACGTGAGGGCTGTCTGGAAAGTATCCAACACACATGTCTATTTTTCATGTTGCATGGCTGGATACTTTCCAGACAGCCTCATATATATATACAATACATACACTTTTGCACAGTGTAACGGGTATTTTTTTTTAATTCTTATCTATATCTTCTACAATGAAACCCTATAGTTTATAATGAGAGGAGGGGAGCGTTTGTTTTTTAAAAACAGACTCCATTTAATCAAATTGGATGGGATCTGGTTTAAATATTCATCAGGGAACAAAGAACAATGAGGACAACTGACAAGACCCAGAAGATGAATTTTCTACCCAGAAGATGGATTTTCTATTTGTGTGTTTGTTTTAAAAAATAAGCCATTAGTGCAGGGAAAACTCTTGAAGGAATCGGCTTGGGTGAATATTTTATGAGGAGGACTCCCCAGGCAATTGAAGCAGTATCAAAAATACACTACTGGGACTTGATCAAACTAAAAAGCTTCTGCACAGCCAAGAACATAGTAAGTATAGCAAGCAGACAGCCCTCAGAATGGGAGAAAATATTTGCAGAATATGTCTCCAACAAAGGTTTAACAACCAGAATCCACAGAGAACTCAAACATATTAGCAAGAAAAGAACAAGTGATCCCATCTCAGGATGGGCAAAGGACTTGAAGAGAAACTTCTCTAAAGAAGACAGGCACACGGCCTAGAGACACATGAAAAAATGCTCACCATCCTTAATCATCAGATAAATGCAAATCAAAACTACTTTGAGATATCACCCAACTCCAGTAAGATTAGCCCACACAACAAAATCCCAAAACCAGAGATGATGGAGTGGATGTGGAGAAAAGGGAACACTTCTACACTGCTGGTGGGAATGCACATTAATACATTCCTTTTGGAAGGATGTTTGGAGAATATTTAGAGATCTAAAAATAGACTTGCCATTCAATCCTATAATTCCTTTACTAGGTATATACCCAGAAGACCAAAAGTCACACAACAAAGACATCTGTACCAGAATGTTCATTGCAGCCCAATTCATAA